>CALYLW010000272.1:1037488-1083314 GCA_944989445.1 Ampullaceana balthica
ACCACAATGGCGAGTCTTTGTTTACATCTTTACATTGGCGACGAGGTAAATTTCTAATCAGAATCCACGAACATCTTCGTCAAATATAATCCAAATATCTTTGGATAAGAAGATATATGATCTAAAAAGGATTGATAAGTATAGAAAAACGGATTTTAATTAATTCGATTACTTAAATCAAGATTTAAATCTAAATCTAACAAGGAGACAAAAATTTTACAACATGGCTTTCGCACAGCTACCAGCCTACCCTGAATTCGATACGAAGTCAGAAGGTGTGGCTACTAGATGGCACAAAATGGGTGTCGAGGCTAACAAAATAACTTGTTTGTGGCATACCATGTCACCGATGAAAGCAGAAAAAAAAAGCTCTCCTACTAACATATGCAGGTAATGATCTTAATGATATAGTTGAATCACTACCGGACTCGGAAAACAACTCCAACACCGGATGAATCAGTGTTTGATAAGCTCATTCAAGCATTGAATAGTTACTTTAATCCAAAAGTAAAACAAAGAGATTCAAAGATATGCTTAACATGGGGGGGCCCCGAATTGTCTCTGGATTGCCTAGCACCGCCAAAACACTACGAGAGATGGGGACGGAACCACATCAGCACAGCGGTATGTGCGCCTGTACTTTTTCAGTACAGCGCCTCTGATACAGACTACTGTATCCATCGTAGGGCATACGTCTTACAACAGAACAACAACTCATACAATAATCATTTCATACAATCTAGCATCAAGAGTTTATTTTACCTTATTACATTCCTCCTTTTCTCGGATATGAAAATCATATCAATTGATGATTTAAATATAAGTTTAACATAGAATGAACTTAAAGAACTCTTGATTAATATTATTACCTTGCAATGAGGAGAATTTAAAAATTAAGCAAAGATGTGACAATTCAGATACAAAATAAGATACATTATCTAAATGTCATTTATAAAAATTAAACTTAATGTATTTAGGACTTGGTGTCTATTCTTGATAAAATGTCCAATTGTTATTTCTGATAATATTAAGTTTAATTAATGCTTAAAATTAAAAGTCTTTTAAACTTGTGTGGTGTTCTTGATAAAGTAACCAACTGTTTCTTTAGGGATTAATTGAAGACTATTGTATCTTGAGTTATTCACTTAAAATGATATTTAAATGTTACTGACTTTAAAAAATGAACTGATTTATGTCTTCATACTTATCTTCCTTACAGACAAATATTTTTTTTTATTTAACTTTAATTCTTAATGATTATGTATAACACTTTTCGATGAAACGATTTATCTTGAATGGCATTATCATACCATTACACAAACGTTGAAGATCAATTAGATCTAAAAAAAAATAAAGACGACAAGACATTAACGAGCTTTAGTCTTGTTAAAACGTTGGGGCATTCTTGGTTGTTATCTTTGTGATGCCCATCGAGAAACGAACGATTAAAACGATGAACGTGCTCGATTTTCTTTCTCACTAAAAGAGTAGTGATTAATTAGCTCATGTGGTAGTCTCTATACCGATCTGGCATCTTTCGAGTTCTTCTGGGACGCTGTAATTGATGGTTAGGTAAATCGACGTCAGCTGCGGGGACAGGCTCGACTGTAGTCTCATCTGGGATGTCGACTGTTGGTTCAGTAGAAAGTTCTTCTTCTTCAACTGGGACAGATGTGGTATGTCTGTACCATTGTCCTGTTTCAAGTGATTTGATGACGGCTTGCAAAGTAGGATCTTTAGCAGTCTCATCAGAAACTTGTTGTAATGTCATAGCCTTTGGTATAGCATTGTCAGTTAAATACTGGATATATTCTTCAGCAATTTTCTCTTCCCTTGTACTTGGCGCATGATGAGCGGGATGTCTACTCATATAATCAGCAGGATTGTCTTTACCAATTTGGTACTTGATTTTCATGTTGTAAGCTTGGCATCTCATCACCCATCTCTCAATTCTTGCTGGAAGTTGAGTCTTAGGATTTCCAAAAAGTGTAACTAATGGCTTGTGATCAGTGTAGATAGTGAATAATGGAGAGCCATATAGATAAATATGAAAATGTTCACATGACCAAGTAACTGCAAGTGCTTCTCTCTCAGTCTGAGAGTATCTTTGTTCAGTTGGTGTGAGAGCTCTACTAGCGTACTGAACTGTTTGGGGATGCTGATTTTGAATGCTCTGTGTTAAGATAGCGGAGATCCCAACTGGACTTGCATCTACAAATATTTGAGTCTCTTTTGATGGATCAAAGTAGGCTAGATTTGCAGAGGTTTTAAGTTTTTCTTTCAATGTTTGAAGTATCTTGTCATGTTTTCTTGTCCACTTGAAAACACTATTCTTCTGCGTTAGCTGTCTCAGATCATGAGTTAATGTAGCATAATCAGGAACGAATAAACCACTGACATGTTGTGAGTTTATATTTTTTATTATGACCTTAAAAATTAAATACACATAATGAATTAAAAATTTAATAATCACATTATTTTTGGGAATTTATAGATTGACCAGAAACTTTTGTGAAACTTTTTTTTGTCCCAAAAACAACGTTTTGTCCATTTGATTTTGTCGCTGTCATGTTGCTTTTTTTTCTAATTCACGGTATATTGGGGGCTACACTATTTTAACTTCGGATATTGCAATTTTATTAATGTATAAACAAGCTTCAGTGGAACACTATTAAATGATAATTTTTAAGTTGCTTTTATGTTCATTACATTTTAAGACAGAAAAGTATTCTATTTTTATAATCATACTTATGATTAAGACTTCATACTTATACTGAGATAAATACTGTTGAATATAAGAAGTGGAATTACCTTCTTTTATCCATTCAAGTCTAAAGCCAGCAAATGCATTATTGTTATTTGTTTTAAAATTGATTGTTAGTGTATTGTTTAATGAACGAAATGGTTGGGGGACATCTTGACCACACAAGAGTCTTGTGTTAGGACCATCAGTTATCTGCAAATATAAAGAGTTGAATACTGTTGTGTTTCAAAATTACATACCAATCAGACTAATAAATTAATCTTAATTGACTTAAATGGAAAAGAGCAATTCAAAAATATTTAGATCACTTCATGTGGCATCATATCTTTTTTATAAATGCATAAATAAAGGTGAAGAGGTATATGTGTTAGCTCCTAATATGTATTTTGGACAATAATTATCAATATGCTTTTAAACAGAGTTATTTAGAATCAGTACTTGGGATACAGTTAGTTGTTTTCAACTTTATAACATTTTCTGTTTGAATTGTGGTTCTGTAAATAGGTAAGCAAAAATGAGGGTCAGAAAAACTGATAGGATTTGGTATCTAGCGAATCCCAGAAACTGACAGATCCAGATGGTTATAAGCCATTATAAGCTATTACCTAGTTTGAGTTACACTTGTTTGTAATCTTGACCAATTGTACCCATGGAAGGACACTAATAAACGATACATAAGAGTAATGGGCTATATGCCAGTGATTTCGCCCAAGATAAAGGTAAGGCATAACTATGAAAAAGGAGGATAGAAATTTATAAGCCTTGTTAATTCTAAATAATGACAATTAAAAATTAAGCTATTTAAATAACTATACTATCCTAATATGTACTTCCTTGATATTTATATAAATATATATCCTGATACGACTGTACTAAAAATTCCCCACCAGTGGCAGACTATTTAAAATCTTGTATCTTTCTTTTTTTTAAATTAAAATGTGTCATGCTTTGTTTTATCCCTTATTTGACAATGACTTAACATGAACAACTTTTAACAATTAATGCAGCCATTAACAGTTTGTTATTTGTTATTGTAGCAATAAGTATTATAAACAATAAAAAAAGGCCCCAAAAAACGTTTATTTCAGAAAAGAATTTTTATAACCACTCTCCCTATTTTCTTTATTCAATGAGGAGCTTTATTTAATGTATTTCTTCTTCCAGTCATTTGTAAGTATGAGCAGTGGAAACTGAAAATATTATCACCTAGTATCGTTTTATACACTTTTAATATAATACTGCAGTCTACATGTACACATTATGACTGGTTCCTATAGGCTATCTTACTTGTTAATCTATTAGATAACTGTCGTAAGACAGTATAGGTAAACATTTGAATATTGTGTGATAGTTAATGTTTTTAAATGAATATACATTTAAATAATAATAGTTGAAATGAAATTATTAGTTTGGTTTTTTTTTGGAGAGTAGTGTGGAGGGGGGGGAGTATTTACCTAACTTATTATTATTGTGGGGGAAGGGTCAGTTGGGAAACAACATGTTCTCGATGTTGGAAAACAATAAAATATTAACTTATTAATAGAATATACAAATAATATAATACTAATACTAGTAGAAAAATGCATTGTAAGAAATAGGGCTCATACTCATAGCAATAGAAACACCTTTCCATATGCAAGAACAAATTCATGGAAATTGGGCATGGAATAGGTCACCTGAACAAACTTGGAAAACAAACACACAATCATTATTTTAAAACTCTAATAAAAATACAATACTAAACAAAGCCATATATAAGTTTAAGATTTTATAGAATAAGGTGAGTCTGTAATAAGACAGATAAGACAGCCATAGGGAAAAAAATGTTTCATGGAAACTTGAGCCTGCTTGAGCGCACATAGAAAAAAAAATTGTTTGCCAGCATCCTCATTGTGGTTTTTAAAAAAACAAAAGAAAAAAAAAGACATTCAAAAATATTTATGAAGTATGAAGCCATCTACCCTATGCCTTACCATTCAACCAGAACTTCTTTTTTTAAAGTTATAAGTAATTATCATTAAATAGGCACCAATTAAATTTTCTGGCAGTGCTACCTTAAAAAATCAGTAATCATGAAGTTTGAATTCGGAGATTGATTATATTGAGGACTAATTTTTGGTAATATCAAAGAATTTACACACTTTTACTTTTAGCCTATATATTGGCTCATTTTTTCGACGCAGTGCCGATGAAATGGCTAGGTATACTATGGCTGTATACGCAGCCCAAAGATTATTCTTTAGCTGGGTGTACTGCCACGGTAAATAATATTTTACTTTATCCATGTTCCTTATCTTTGACTCACAATTATTTGCCAACTAGGAACAAAACCCTTTGCTATTTTGATGAAAACCACTTTTTGTTGTAACTAATCTTTTAAACTTTATTGACTGGCTATAACTGGATAGGGAAAAGCTCATAAACACTGTTTATAACTTTTTTTTAAATCAGAGAATTATTCATATAATTTTTCTATTAAAAATAAAATTTCCTCAAACCTTCAGATAATCTTGTGAGCAAATTGTTTGAAGTCCTAAATTAAATGCAGCAAAGCTGACAACTATATTGTTGCCTTGAGGTACTTCAATGGTCCATGTGCAGTTTTGGCTATGTGGATAATTATTTGGAAAATTGGGACTTTCAATGGCACCATATTGACCAGTGATTTTGTTGTTACAATCTGAAAGAAATAACATTTTAAAAAATTAATGATAAAATAAATAAAAGAAGTTGGCAAAAATAATTATTAAATAATTTTTTTTTATTTATTAAAAATTTTAATTTATTTTATTCTTTAAATAGCTTTATTGTTTCAATGTAAAGTGCTGTGACCCCAGTTCCTTACTGGGATACAGCGCTATATAAATTATCAATTTATTAGTGTATTACCCGTCAAAAATGACGGAAATTTTCAGCTGAAATCTATTTATTTTGAAAAAGTGCACTTTTTAAGGGCGCCTACGGCACCCACTTTTTTCAAACGCCCAACTAACTTGTCCTTGTTTGATAAATATGAAATATTAAACTTTCTGAAATGCACAGAAAGTATTTTATAATAGGAGTTGTAGGGCGCCTACGGCACCCCCTTTGTTTTTTTATTTTATAATTAACCATCATCAAATCTTCTTTTTTAAATCCTTTATATTAACTCGTGGTATCTGGTTGAACCCTTGATTGATTGCTTGCTTGTCGCCAAAACTTTTGATCAATTTTTAAACCACTTGCTTGTAAGCTAGCGAGCTGAAATTTTGCAGTTTCGTACCGGTAATAAAAACAATGTATGAAAATTTCAGATCGATCGCATGTACTGCAATTAAATTATTGATTTTTTAAATTATTTTATTTATTCCTATGTATCATGCTATTTTTTGAGATAGAGCGGTGCGTATTATATTGAACAACCTTTCTGTCGCGCAATAAGGTGCGTATTTTATTGACAACTCTTTTTGTAAACATATTCCTGATCGGTGTGCATTATATTAAACATGTTTTACGACACAACTGCAATTTTGTATTTCTGGATGGTCTGGCGCTGCGTATTATAATGAACATTCTTTTAGTTACGTCTCGTACATAAAGGATTTATAGTGAAAAACTTGGTTTTTTTTACGGGGTTTTTTTTTATTAATCCTTTATATTTACTCGCGGTTTCTGTTTGGTTGATTGTTTGCTTGCTTGTCGCCAAAACTTTGGAACGATTTTTAACCCACTTTCTCGTAAACTAGCGAGCTGAAATTTTGCTGACAGTTTTGTACCGATGATAAAAACGATGTATCAAAATTTCAGATCGATCGTATGTACTGTAATTAAATTATTGAATTTTATATTATTTTATTTATTTCTATGTATAATGTTATTTTTTGAGATAGAGTGTCGCGGTGCGTATTATATTGAACAACCTTTCTGTCGCACAATAAGGTGCGTATTTTATTGACAACACTTTTATAAACATATTCCTTATCGCTGCGCATTAGATTAAACGTAGTTTATGACACAACTGCAATTTGGTATTTTTGGATGGTCTTGCGCTGCGTATTATAATGAACATTCTTTTAGTTATGTCTCGTACGTAAAGGATTAATAGTCAAAAACTTGGTTTTTTACGTTTTTTTTATTACATTGTTCTTTTTTCCAAAAGTAAAATATGAGCTAAACCAATGACGTCATATAATATGTTTTACAGCGCATCTTTAATTTGCACACCTTTTGATGCATTGGTGCAGTAATTTGGTGCGCTTCTTTCTAAAATTAGTAGTGTCACGGACAGACACTACAGACGTGACAGAGATTGCAAATTATGTATATTGATTATTTATTGTTATAAATGTTTGAAAATGTTATTAAAGACAATGTACATGTAAAAGGGTATACAAGTCTAAATTGTTAAATTGTCTTATGATCATCAAAGCTCAATTATGACCATAATCATTTTTCCAATCATGAAGGCTAATTATTTTAAGACATAAAATTGATTTATCTTATCTTATCTTTCACAGACACTCCTTCTATAAAGAAGATAATTGCTTCCAGCACTTATCTATGGTTTGTGTTTAGTCCTGCATTCTTATTAGAGATTTAAATGTTGATTAAGTGTTGGTTTTCCTGGTTTCCTTAGGCAACCCATTTCACGCCCCAATGCCAGAAAAATGAGAATTTTTATGTGTTTTTTCTTGCATTTGGAATAAGGAAGGTATTTTATATCCTTATGTCTATCTGAGGGTTGTATTAAGTTATATTTGTGTTGTATTTCTAAATTAGAATTAATTGCTTTATGTATTATTACTACTTTACTCTTGGTTCTTCTATCCTCTAGTGTTTAAAGGTTTAATGATTTAACTAATGGTTTTATTCTTGTAAGTTTGGAACAATCTCCAGTAATGAATCTGGTAGCTCTTTTTTTAATTTGTTATAGTATATCAATGTATTCTTTGGTGGATGATTCCCATACAGAAGATGCATATTCTAGTACAGGTCTCACCAAAGTGAGGTAGCATTTCAGTTTTATATCTTTATTACAACTGTAAACTTTCTTTTTATAAAGCCTAAGGTTTGTTTGATTTTTTATAACTTCATTATCATGGGGATTTCATGATAGTTTCTCATAAAATAATTACTCCTAATTATTTTGCATCTTTAGTTTGGATTAGTTCTTTTTCATTAATGAAATATTTTGAATTTATTTGTTTCTTTTTCTTTGTTACTCTTAAAGTTGATACTTTTTTGGGTGGAAAGACATACTCCATTTAGTTTCCCATTTTATCAGTTCATCTAAGTATTTTTGTAAAATTTTGCTATCTTGTTTTTATTTAATTGTTCTATAGATTATACAATCATCGACAAATAACCTAACTTTTGTTCCTTTTGAGATGTTGTTGGGTAAATCATTTATATAAATTAAAAAGAGTAAAGGACCTTTTGGAACTCCTGAATTAACTGTTATTATTGCAGATTTAGATCCATTAATTATTACAGTTTGCTCTCTGCCCAAAAGGAAGTCTTGGATCCAGTGATGTAAGGGACCTGAGATTCCAAAGTAATTAAGTTTTTTGAATAATCTAAAGTGGTGAACTTTGTCAAATGCTTTTGAGAATTCTAGTAATATTGTATCTATTTGGTCATTCTTGTATAAGCCTTTTGACCATGTAGTTGTGTATCACGTGATCTGTTTTTTCTAAAGCCTTGTTGATGTGGGCACAGAACATTATATTTGTCCATGTGTTTAACTATTCTACTATATATATTGTGTTCTGGTAATTTACAGGTGATTCTGATAAGTGATACAGGTCTATAATTACCAGGGTCTTATTTATCCCCTTTCTTAAAGAGGGGAGTTACATTGGCTAATTTCCAATCCTGGGGCACTTCACCCTGGTTTAGAGAGGCTTGCAAGGATTTGGGGACAGTTCATTGCTTAGTTCTTTTAATAAACTTGCAGGCAATTTATCCGTGGCTTTGCTTATTTTCAATTTTTTATGGAGTGTATGCATACCTATCTCGTCTACAGTTATGTTACCTATTTCTTACATTTTATTTAAATTTATTAAAACTTCCTTGTCGCCTGAGGCCAAAAATGACCATCATAAGGTGCACCCCATAGCAATGGCTTCCCACGTTTTATGGTTGATGCGCGCCAGTAACATCTCTTTTTTGTAGCACAGACAGGGGCGACCTCTTTTCCTGAGACCAGTTGCCAGCTCACGGTACAGGAGGGCTCTTGGAATAAGCTCTAAGCCCATCCTGTGGATATGGCCAACAATCAAAGGCGCCTCTCACTCAGGATTTAGTGCATATTCAACATATGGCTCGTCCTGAGTATTTGTGATTTTATCCTGCCACTTGATGCCTAGGATCCTATACAAGCATTGCATACGGAAACTGTTAAGCTGCTTTATTTGCAGGTCGTCCAGCACTCGCTGTCTTAAAGGAGAGTGCTGAGCACGCAGGCCTGGTACTCAGTGATTTTATCCTATCAGTGAGCTGCGCATTGTTCAAAAAAAAATTTGTATTTAACCTTGCCATTAACGATGAGGCCTTACCGATTCTGGTTTCTATTTCCTGTTCAAGGGATAGTGTGATTGTGATGTTACTGCCAAGGTAGGTGAAATCCTCGACAACATCCAACGTGTTTCTCTCAATGGAGATTGCTGGAGGCAGTATGTGCATTGTCTCTTAATGTTGGTCTTCTTTTAGGTTTATCAATAGACCGAATTCCTTGCATGCTTCTCGAAATTTATTGACCAGTTGTTGGAGTCGTATCTCTAAACGTGAATTTAGAGCTGTGTCATCAGTGAAAAGCAACTCTCTGATTAATACAGTTTCCACCTTGCACCCCGCAGGAGCCGGCTAATGTTATATAGGCTTCCATCTGCCCTGGTATGAATGTTCACACCCTCGGAGCAGTCCACGAAAGCATGTCGCAGTAGCACCGAGAAGAAGATACAAAAAAGTTGGTGCCAGTACGCATCCCTGTTTGAATCCACTACAAACTGGGAAGGTTTCTGAGGTGGTGCGATCAAAGAGCACTGCTGGGCTGTGCATAATGGTGTGGAAAGTTTCGATGATGTTGAGAAGCCGTGGCGGACATCCTATTTTTTCTAGTATACCGAACAGACCTATGCGGCTGACTAGGTCAAATGCCTTTGTTAAATCTAAGAAGAGGTGTTTCTGTTGTTCCCGACATTTCTTTTGCAGCTAGCGCTGGCGGAGTGAGAAAATCATTTCCATGGTTGACCGGCCAGCCCAAAAACGGCATTGAGATTCCGGGTAGACATACATACATATATATATATATATATATATATATATATATATATATATATATATATATATATATATAATATATATATATATATATATATAAACACCCTCAATTATCATACGGTCACGCTAAGGGACATCACTCTGCTTTTTTTAAATTAAAAATATAGACTTAAAAATCATAATCATTTTGGTTTCCAGATCAACATTAACCAAAGGGGTCGTCCATAAATGACGTCACGCACCTAGGGGGGAGGTAGGTCACACTTTTGTGATGATGCGTGACGAGGGGGAGGGAAGGGGGTTGAAGAAATGTGACGTCACGTCAAAAGGGTAACTTTAAATAAAACTTCTACTTAAATATTTGGTCGCTTGCAATTTTGTTAATGAATTCTTTTTTAATTTAATTTTTTTTTAAAATCAGTGCTTCTCAATGTGCCGGTCGGCAGGCCATCAGACGCTGGTATGTGTAGGCTATCAAGACACGAAAATTAAATCCAATTATAATCCTTAAGTTTAAGAACCCACGAGATAACGTATGAAATTGTTACCCTGCGTCGTTTGATGTTGACATCAAAGCATTTGTGATGTAACCGCAGCTCCGTTTGATTCTCTAACGACAGAATTCGGCGAACTTTTTTGCCCATTACCCCTAAATATACAAGTTTATATGTGTGTTACCCCCAACCCAGCCCAAGACTCTAGGTCCTGCGCACATGACTCGTGGATTTGGGGGAGCGTCGTTAGCAACCCCCCCCCCGCCCCGAAAATGCAACTGGTGAGTTTTACAAGCATGACGAGGTCTAAAAATGATCTGAATAGGATTATGTGTAGATATTTTAAGTCAAAACGACACGGAATATCCCTTTTCTTTAAAAAAAAAGGGGGGGGGTGGTCTTTATGATATAATTATAAATGATTTAAATTTGATATAATTGTTCTATTGGATTTTGGTCACATGCCCCTGGCCATTCTGGATGTAATGATAAATGAGCCCATTTAAAATTAGTCATTTATTCATTAATTTTATTGAATTCATCAAATTCTTGACATCACAATTAGAGAGGAGCACAAAACAACTTTACTTCTTAGCTCAGTTTTTAAATCCTTTATATTAACTCGTGGTGTCTGCGGCCGACTGACCGACCGACCGACCGCCCTTGTCGCCAAAACTTTTGAGCGATTTTTAACCCACTTGCTCATAAGCTAGCGAGCTGAAATTTTGCAGGCAGTTTTGTACCAATAATAAAAACAATGTATCACAACTGCAATTTTGTATTTCTGGATGGTCTGGCGCTGCGTATTATAATGAACATTCTTTTAATTACTTCTCGTACATAAAGGATTTATAAGTCAAAAACTTGGTTTTTTACGGGTTTTTCTTATTAAGGCATTAATTTTAAACATCACAGAAAGGATACTTGATACAGTCAAGTCATGTGGATTAAGATTATTGTCACTCGTGTCAATATAAATGAAAGTAGGGTGGATTTTAGGTGTCTTCGTAAGTACGTAGGTAAGAAATCTAGATAGTTGTCAAATTTTTTAAAAAATGCATTTTCTGGAAGGAACCGGTTCAATAATGGGCAAATGTTCCAAGCGTACACGTACATATGACGTATTTTAATATATCTAGTCAGGGCCGGCCTTGGGGCAAGGCGAACGAGTCAACCGCCTTGGGCCCCGCGCTTTTCATGACCCCGCGCTTTGACTAAACATTTTACTACTTTTTACACGTTTACAAACGTCATGTTGAAAATGGAGAAGTTATAAACCGAAAATGGCTTATACATTCGACATTAAAATTTGGTAACTACTATCATTTGCCATTCTCCTGGGATTAATTATTAGTTATTTTGATCCATATTGTAAATAATAATACCAGAATTGTCTTACTAATCTCAGTGGGACCGTATTTTTCTATCGTTTGTCTTTCCCAACTACCCATTGTCACCTCTATCCTCTGCGATCCTCCCTGTCGCTACCTCTATTACTTTTCCGGTTAAGTCTACCTCCGCCTCTGAAATTTCCCCGGTCATTCGTGTCATCACCTCCACGACTTATCAGATTAGCTTTACTTCCACCCTTGAAATCTCGCCGATCACTTCGGTCACTACATTTGAATTTTACTCCCTGACCTCTTTTGAATTCTACTTTTTGACCCGACGGGCTGCCCATTGCGTATAATAATACACCTGCGCATGAGCTACCCACAAAGTTAAATGTGTTAACCAGGACCCCAATTATTAATAAAACCAATATTCTCAACGGACCGGCCGTAAGCCTGCCCAGTGAGTATTTGTCCGTCATGGTCTTATGAATTCTGGCCAGTCTTGACCGCACTGTGTCATTGTTAGTGTCTCTGTGTAGCTCCGTGTTTGCCCTGCTGTGTCCTTGGAGGTTATACGCGTCACCTTTGTTTAGCAACTCACAACAGTGTTTAGCTGAGCCCACGTCACATTGTTTTGTGGCTCCACTGTAGTGTTTCTTCTTGAATTGCTTGTTTTCATCCCTAGGTGTGCTATTTGCTATTAACTCAGTAGCACACTCAATTTTCAACTCATTATCTTCCCTATTCTCTTTGTCTCCCTCACTAGGTTTGCTATCTTGTAGAAATTCAGTAGCACTCTCATTTTTCACATCCTTAGCTTCACTATTCTCCTTATATCCATCTATAAGTTTGCTATCTTCTAGAAACTCAGTCGCACAATCGATTTCCCCATCGTTATGTTCAAAGTTATCCTGATTTTCATCATTATGCTTGCTATGTTCTTGAAAGTCAGTCACACCTTGTGCGCTATTTCAATCATGTTCCTTACATTCAACCAATTTAATTTGTTCCCCTTCTGTGGCTTTATCTGGTTCTGCCTTTTTTTTCTTAACATTTGTAACCAATTCATTTGCATCGGCCTTAGTCTACTGTAACCACTGTATGTTCAGTGACCTTCACACCATCTTGAATATCTGGATCACTATTTTTTTTCTTGTCCACATTTTCAACTAAAAATTTTCTCTTTCGAAATTGTAATTCTTTGGTCCACTTTTCGTGAGGTTTTTCAACTATTCTCCCAAGCGTCTTGGACGTTCTCTGCACAATCACTGTCATGTCTGTATCATTACCTGTTAATCTCTGCGTTAATTCAGTCCTTTTCTCTTCCTTTTCCACAATGATTCGCCATAAGTCATTTATGTCTTCTTTGTTATGTGCTATAGTCAGTGTTAACTCATTATTCTCCTCTTCTTTTTGAGTTAGTGTGTCTTTAATTTCCATTAGCTTCCACGGTAATTTCTCCAAACATTCATCGTTATCAGTCACTGTCTTATTCATCCCTGTTATATTTTGGTTTGCATGATTACATTTAATTCCATCTCTGCTGGTTTTTCATCTTTACCCATGACTATTTTTATTAAGCTAGTATATACGTTGTCCATCTCGATGCTTTTCATTTTCAAGGTCATGGATGTGAGAGACGTGTTGTTGTGTTTACATTGTATGAGAATGCAATGACTTGACCTAGTATGAAACACGTGGTTTGTGAGGTGAACTGTAAGCGTGCTGGTCAAGGACTGGGAGAAGAGCTGACTATAAATGTACGGTTCAAGAGGCAACCGAGGTTGATTGCATACGAGCTGCTTAGGTAGATGATTGTACAGTTGATCACAGTGAATTGTATATAGTGATTAAATACAGTTGTTAACCAGTGTGTTAAAGACTTGTCTCTTGACTAGCCAAAAGTTCTATTACAATGGACTCAACTTCAGATTCATTCAGTTTTATTTTGTTCTCTCTCTTCCATTCTTCTAATGATTCTTCCATTTCAGCTAAGGCCTTACTCAGATCTTCTACGTTGTTTTGTGCAATGATTAGGTTTCTATTCATTTCTGTGTTTTCTATCTCTTTTTCTTTTAGTTCCCTCTGTAATTTTTCCAATAATTCACCTTTTTCAGCTTCAGACTTCTTCAGCTCTGTTATTTTTTTATCTTTGACTTAAGTTATTTTACGCCAGCTGGATTTTTCTTCATAATTTTGAGCCACTAGATTGTCCATTTCGGCAATACTCATTCTTAAGTTCATTGATTCAACTTAAGTTTCCTCTATTTTTAATTTGTGTTTGATGTCCACTTTTTCGAGGTCCGTTAGTCTAGTTTCAACATTATTCAATTTTGACTCTAGATTACTTACTGTCTCTTTGTGTTCCTTTAATTCGTTCTCTTTAAGGGTCAGATTATTTCTCAATTCACTAATGAGTTTATTACTTTCTTCCCTGCCGTGGTTTAACTCGTCTATTAGTTTTCCATTTTCGGTCTCCCTTTTTTAAGCAACCTAATTTCCTTTTCTGGTTGTTCATCTTCTTCACAATTCTTTTTAGCTGCTACCCTCGGTTCCCTTCTACCTTTATTTTTTGTTGTCTTGTCTTAGGCTAACTCTCACAAAAGTCTCTAGCTTTATTGCGATTGTTTTTGTACCCTCCAAGGTTCATATAAAGTGCCCCAAGATTGGAAATTAGCTAACGTAACTACACTCTTTAAGAAAGGTGATAAATCAGACCCTGGTAATTACAGACCTGTATCACTTACTAGTATATCCTGTAAATTACTAGAACACATAATATATAGTAAAATAGTTAGCCACCTAGACAACTATAATGCCCTATGCCCACATCAACACGGCTTTAGAAAAACAGATCATGTGAAACACAATTAATAGGTTTAATAGATGAATTACCAAGAGGCTTGGACAATAAGGATCAAATAGACACAATATTACTTGACTTCTCAAAAGCATTTGACAAAGTTCAACACCTTAGTTTACTTAAAAAACTAAACTACTTTGGAATCTCAGGTCCCTTACATCACTTGATCCAAGACTTCCTTTTGGGCAGGGGGCAAACTGTAATAATTAATGGATCTAAATCTGCACCAATAAAGTTTAACTCAGGAGTTCCACAAGGAACTGTGCTAGGCCCCTTACTCTTTTTAATTTATATAAATGATTTACCCAACAACATCTCAACAGGTACAAAAGTTAGGTTATTTGCTGATGATTGTATAATCTATAGAACAATTAAATCAGATCAAGATAGCAAAATTTTACAAAAAGACTTAGATGAATTGATAAAATGGGAAACTAATTGGAGTATGTCTTTCCACCCAGAAAAGTGTCAACTGTTAAGAGTAACAAAGAAAAAGAAACAAATAAATTCAAAATATTACATTCATGGAAAAGAACTGACCCAAACTAAAGATGCAAAATACTTAAGAGTCTTAATAAATGAGAAACTATCATGGAATCCTCATGTCAATGAAGTTATTAAAAAATCAAACAAAACCTTAGGCTTTATAAAAAAAAACTTTAACAAATGTAATAGAGATATAAAACTAAAATGCTATCTCACTTTGGTGAGACCTGTACTAGAATATGCCTCTTCTGTATGGGAATCATCCACCAAAGAAAGCATTGATAAACTAGAACAAATTCAAAAAAGAGCTGCCAGATTCATTACTTGAGAATATTCCAAAGTTACAAGAATAACACCATTAGCTAAATCATTAAACCTTGAATCACTAGAGGATAGAAGAACCAAGAGCAAAG
Source organism: Ampullaceana balthica (assembly GCA_944989445.1). Taxonomy (NCBI): domain Eukaryota; kingdom Metazoa; phylum Mollusca; class Gastropoda; family Lymnaeidae; genus Ampullaceana; species Ampullaceana balthica. The sequence goes on from CALYLW010000272.1 coordinate 1,053,103, forward strand.
TAGTAATCATACATAAAGCAATTAATTCTAATTTAGAAATACAACACAAATATAACTTAATACAACCCTCAGATAGACATAAGGATCAAAACACCTTTCTTATTCCGTATGCAAGAACAAACACATGCAAATTTTCGCTTTTCCCGTCCGGAATTCGGGCGTGGAATGGGTTGCCTGAAGAATCCAGGAAAACCAACACTTTATCAACGTTTAAATATCTTATAAAAATGCAGGACTAGACACAAACCATAGATAAGCGTAGGACGCAATAATCTTCTGTATAGAAGGAGCGTCTGTAAACAGATAAGATAATATAAGATAAGATAAGATACGATACGATAAGATTTTCATTTTTATATCTACTGGTATTGGTCGGTTTCTTGGGGTTGTCGTATCTACCCTGCCCTATCTCGCCCGCTGCCGGTTTCACCACCTTATACGCTTGTTTCGTTACTTATCTTATCTCCTAAATCCCCATGTTTCTTCTAATTCCCTTAATTTTATCAGCATCTGCAATCTTGGTAGCAATATTTTCCCAACTATCCCAAGAACCACATTTGCAAAAAATTGTATCCTCATTCTTTGTGAAGCATATTATTACGTCTATTTCTCTCTATACCTGACTTTTTAATCTGATCTCTCTTTCTATATTTGTCCCTCCCCTCCTTATAGCCAATTCCCCGTCTTGCTCACGCTTTTCTCTCTCTCTTAACCATATCTTCGCTTCTTCCCCTTCTAATTCCCGCTTTTGGGCCCTTCGCTTAAGTTCCTCCGTATCTAGCCACCTCATTTTGACTCTCACCTTTACACTCACAAATGTTCTAACTATAGTGCTTCAATTACACTGACAATATACTTCCCATATAAAATGTCATATACATATTTAATTTACTATTAGAAATTAAGTTGTACTTGCCTGCATTGCTAGAAATTACCACACACATAGTAACCATACATAAGAAAAATCACATTACACCACGGGAGTATCAATATCCATACGTGAGAAAATCACCAAGTCACCGACTTCACTGTCACTTATTAATGTTATTCTCAAACCTTGTTTGTCTCCTGGAACAATGGTACTTCTGAAACGTGACTTCCCCGGTACAGTTTTGTATATCCTTCTTCTTCTGTTCTGGTTACGTTTCAAACATCACCCTGGATAGTAATGTTTGCCAGCTCCTGTGACTCTCCGCGACGCCTTCTGTATGTCCCCGCACTGCTGCGTCTGTCTGCTATTCCACCGCTACTGATGTCTGCAACACCACTGCTACGGCTGCCTGCAACACCACTGCTACGGCTGTCTGCAACACCACTGCTACGTATGGCTATCAGTGTTTGTCTCTGGTTCTGGTCTCGTTCTTACTAGGCGTAAACCCTACGCTCTCGTGATGATGTTGATCCGTTGTCCTGGCTAGTACGACCAGTTCTGTACACACCACATCGGTGATGTGTTTTTCGTCGCTTCTCTCTTAGTGACGTGCCTTGATGCGCTGCGTTGACTCGAACCGATGGCTCGGTAGTTCGACGGGGCCCCCACTGTGGCGGAGTCGTTGTCTAGGGGTTGAAGTACCCCCTTGACAACATATATTTACCACACTGGACGGGTAAATGAATCAGCAATGCTGGTATTATTTCAAAGTTCGTTTAGTGACATCAAATCTTCACATTTATTGCAAAATGCAATTAGCAATTTTCTAGTTGATCTTCATGCCACCCAGAGTCCACACAGCTTTTTAATCATCGCATCCAATCGTCCTCGGCCCAGCTTGACCGAATCAGACTACGTTAAAAAAACGCCCTCTCTACCGTCACACTCTCGTTCAGTCTTCAGCTCTCGCTCTCTCTCTCTCTCTCTCTCTCTCTCCCGTCACACGCACTGTGTTTTATTATATAGTCCCCGTGTGTACCGCCTCGGTCATCCACCCTGTCTCCACGATAATTACAGCTCCCACGTACCCTGAGTTCATCCCCCCCGTTCCACGTGAACAAGCGTTCACGGCCCGTTGACCCACGCTCGCCCCCATTTATGCCTAGTCATCTCCACACCACAACATCTGACCGTGACAAAGTACACATGATGTATTTTAATATATCTAGTCAGGGCCGGCCTTAGGGCAAGGCGAACGAGGCAACCGCCTTGGGCCCCGCGCTTTTCAGGGCCCCGCGCTTTGACTAAACATTTTACTACTTTTTACACGTTTACAAACGACATGTTGAAAATGGAGAAGTTGTAAACCGAAAATGGCTTATACATTCGACATTTAAATACAAAATGTGTTTCTGTTGCAAACTTTTTGGCACCACCATCTGCTCTGGCATCCGATGGGATTTGTGACTGGAATAGTGCCAGTTTTATACTGTATGATGATGAGAAATCAAAGTGGCAATAGTATGAATATTTGCAAATGGTTGAAATCTTACAGAAATTGCGGTTTTGAAACAGCAATAGCTATTTCAAAAGACATTACCACTGACTAAGAAGTTGAGCCCTAATTCAAAGAGACAATTGTGCTTAAAAGAAAGCAACAAGCAATTTAAATATGAAGGAGAAGACGAAGGATTTATAGATGCACAAGAAAACTCTCGCACATATTACCTTAACCAGATTGTTGATAAGGCAATCATGTCGATGGACATTCGCTTCGAAATACTACGAAGGCATCATTACTCGTTTGGATTTATTTATAATAAATTTCATCAATTAAAACAATAAGAACAACAACAGCAACAACAAGTGTCATATGCAGTATGTATCTGGAGAAAAAGCTCACAGCCTGCGAAAGTAATGATCTTGGTGATTTCATGCTTGCTTAAGAGCTGCAATCATTGAGTTCTATAATTCCTGCAGTCACCTAAAACGATCCAGATATAGTGATTTTCCTAGCACACACATTGCACTTCGAATATTTTTAACTATTCCTTTCTCAGTGGCTCTCAGAGAAAGAATCATTTTCTAAATAAAAAAAATTATTGAAACCTAAATGCGGTCAACAATGATTCAGTGGCGTAGCTAGGAATTAGTAGGGTTTTTTGGGCCCGGGGGGCTTAACCTCTTTGGAGCTCCCACATACATGGCGGTAGCGTAATATTATTTTTTTAAATTTCGGACACTAATTAAGGGCCCCTCAAGTGGGGGCCCAGGGGACTTTCCAAGTTTGTCCTCCCTCCCATAGCTACGCAACTAATGCAATATAGGCTCAGTAACTTAGCTATTTTGCTAACTGAGAATGTTTTTACTAAGGATATTGCCAATAATGAACTTATTTAAGATTTTGCAGCAGCCCAAGCTCGCAAAATTTGCTTGAGCGTTGTAAAAACAAGATAGAAGTTGAAGATACAAGCAAATCAACGCTAGTTTATATAGTTTATAATGTTAAGTTACATACATGTGTATATAGACTCTCAATTAGCATACCGAAACAAAACATTTTAAGTACAGTATTAACTTCCTTTTTGAGATTTAGGATCTTCAATTAAATGAACAAAACTGTAATTATTGACGTGTCCATGCCATTATAGACTAAAATTTTAAGTACTTTATTTCCCCCCATTCTTTTAATATATGTAGAATTGCAACTTTTTTGCATGGGTCTCACTCCTGCTGCCTTGTGCCTGGGGCCCCGTTCATAGTTTGCTGCCTTGGGCCACGCGTACTCTAAGGCCGGTCCTGTATCTAGTGGATTGTTGGGGATGTTATATGTCCCAAATGAGTCTGCATTACCCCCAAGAATACCCTTTTGACCCCAAAAGAGGTTATTTACTCCTGTTCGCCGACCTCTTTCTTACAGGATGCCCGTAATTGAGGGATTTTTAAAAAATACATTTTAAATTTTTATATTTTTAAATACTTTTTTTTCTAAACAAAGACGTTAACCGTGATGATTAATAGTCAATGTTTAATTAGTATGCATTAAAATAAAATATAATCTAATGATGTTAACACAGTACGTTTTCTGAAGGCCGGTTAAACGTTTTTGAAAAAGTCTTCACGTGGGTTAGGATATTAAAATGTAGACCATCACTAAATAAATAATAAATACTTTGACAATAAAGTGATTTGAAACATACTTATTTTGAAATAGAGAAAAAGGTTGTTTTTGTTTGTTTTTTGTTGTTTTATTTTGTGGGGGGGGGTCAAAGCTTTGTGACGTATTTTTAGAGGGGGGTCTAACTTTTTGTGACGATGCGTGACCAGGGGGGAGGGGTCAAAAATCGGCCAAAATCACGTGACGTCATTTATGGGCGGCCCCAAACAACGCACGAACCTTTGACGTCAGCATTTGTGTTGTAAACAGTGCTGACTGACTCAAAGAGTTAATTTTTGTGCAGTAAATTGGTGCGCTGCTTTCTAAAATTATTAGCGTCACGTACAGGACAGACGGGACGTGCAGTTAAAAATCGTGTTGTGATTAGCACTGTAAAAATTATTATATAAATACTTTGTGTACATTTCAGGAATATTTCGAATTTATCATACAAGGATAAGTTACTTGAGGTTTTGACCCCAAAAAAAGTGGGCGCCACTGGCGCACTACAACCCCTATTATAAAATACTTTGTGTACATTTCAGGAAGTTTAATATTACGTATTTATCATATAAAGACAAGTTAGTTGGGCTTTTGAAAAAGGTGGGCACCGTAGGTGTCCTTTAAAAACGTGGGCACCGCAGCACAACCTAATATCAATATACATAATTTGCAATCTCTGTCTCGTCTGTAGTGTCTATTCATGACGCTACTAATTTTAGAAAGCAGCTCGCCAAATTACTGCACCAATGCATCAAAAGGTGTGCAAATTAAAGATGCGCTGTAAAAGCTATTATATGCCGTCATTGTTTTAGCTCATATTTTAATTTTGGAAAAGGAAACAATTTAAAAAGAGGATTTGATGATGGTTAATTATAAAATAATTTTAAAAAAGGGGGCGCCTTAGGCGCCCTAAAAAAGTGCATTTTTTTCAAAATAAATAGATTTCAGCTGAAAATGTCCGTCATTTTTTACGGGTAATACACTAGTACATATATATATACATATATGTATACAGATATATATATAAGAAATGTAAATTTCATTATTTTGTAAATTTTATTAACAACAATTATCCTGCTTTTTTTTAAAGATATATATAAAAATATTTATTGGAAGATAGAAAGTATTTCATTTTTTTAATTCAAAGTTAATTTTGTTCACTAAAATTAAAATAATAAATAGGTTCTGTGGAATAAACTAAACTCACCTGTATAGTACTGCGACCTGAATTTACTTCCTCTACCACTAAAGTAATGCAATGAAAATTTAATCCACATCTTGTTAGTTTTTGAAGTAATGGGATTTGGAGGGGTTGTACCACACAGTTTCTTTATCATTTTGCCTTTCTGACCACCATCATAAATCTAAACAAGGTAAAGTAGCTTAAAAAATGGAGTACTAACATTATCTAATCATTTATTGTTTCGTTTTTTTTTCTTCTTCTAAAGAACAAACTTTTATATATATTTTATTTATTCTACAAAATGTAAAATGACTTTTCATATGATGTAATATTGTACTTGAGGAAATAATTTATATCCTTAAATATTTACCTAATCATCTAATTTTACACCTGCATTACACATTTTACATATCATGACATTTTTTAAATAAAAGCTTTAAATTTAAGGGATACATGATATTTTTAAAAGTGACAAACCTTAATGTAATCATAACAGCCTTGAGGGTTTGACAGTACATCTAAATCAACAAAAGTCAGAACTATTTTACTCCCTTTGGCTACAATAATTGTCCAGAAGCATTCAGTGATGTGATTGTAGTATTCTGGATAATTGGGTGAAACAAAGCCACCAGTAGGAGTGGTCATTAGTCCACCACATCCTAAAACAGAGACATACATTTTAATTAATTGGTTTCAAATAGATTTCTGGATTAGAATGCAAATTACATTCTTTTGTAAGTGACATACGTTTTTAATTCCAACTAAACCACATGCTTATTTATTTTATCTGAGTTAAAGTTTTAAAGCTTTGAATTTGAAAAGCCCAGGAGTTCAAATATAACTTCTAATTTATGAAAACATTTTAACAATATATTAATTAAAATGTTCACAAATTAATAAAATGTTCTTTTTGTTATATGTATTAAGTGTACCAGTGGTTTGTTTGATAATATTCTTGTAACTGTGACCAGAGTGACTGAATTTGGAGACTGAGTGCTTGTTTAGTGAAGTTGCTATGAATGTAAAGAGAAAGGAAAATGAGGGAAGTCATTACACAGACCACAGACTGGTGTATTAAGTTGCAGTTTTTACTATTACATGGTGTCATATGGACGACTCCACCAACCCTGGAGCTTAATGGGAATATCGCAGCTCATCATTTCGAGGAGGCTTAAGCAGTCCTTGCAGATATATTAAAATGACCAGTGGACTCAACACTAAAAGCAAACAAGTGCAGAGCATGACACCACTGCACATGATAGGCTATGAAGCAGTTGAAGTTTTCAATACATTCCAGTGAACGATAGAAGAATGTGACACAGATTTCATTCAGTTAAGTGCATATTTAGAAAATTCGAATAGTATTTCCTTCCGAAAAAAATCATCCAACAATTAAGTGGCATGTGTTTTTCTGGAGACATCAAATTGAAGGAGAAGTTTTGATAGTTTTATAAAAGACCTGAAACTCAAAGTAAAGTCATGTGAATTTGGAAGTCAGGCAGAGTCACTGATAAATGATATACATAATTGTAGCTGGCATGAAAAGTTGAAAGTACAAGCAGTGAAGCCATTACAAATATCAACAAATCCTTGTGAAAATATCATGTGTAACTATTGTGCAAAAAGCATCAACAAAGATAATGTCCAGCTCATGGCCAATTATTTCACAACTGTTGCAAATTGAAACATTTTTCTTTTTCTTTGCCGATTGCATCCTGCAAAAGTTTATGTTGCATTTCCCCATGAGACAATTGGAAATGAAGGGTAAAATCCACTCTGTAACAAGTTACTTTTAATATGTGTGTTGTATGCGTTTTAATATGTGTGTTGTAGGCGTTCTCACATAACACAATCTTTTGTGCCATAATTCCTTGAAGCATTAATATCAATGAAATAACTTTAATACGAACACTATATACATATATTTAAAATTGAGTTTTCACATCGCGGAGACATAATCAACACAGTAAGCCATCTTGCCATCACTCTCGAAGATTCTCCCGTGCTTTACTCGCGTGACCTCTCTCCGTCATCAAACTCGTGATTCTCACGTGACATTCAACCCCATCCTTCAAAAAAAATATTTATGAAATAAAACATTCTTGGTCTTAATACAAATAAAATTAATCTATATTCAAATATTCATTATCAATGAATAATAAATGTTTTACACACAATATATAAACATGAAAATCAAGGGAAAAAATCTGCACGCCTTCAACAGTCTACCTGAACCCGGAAAAATCAAACTGAAATTTTAACACACCTGTAATTTTGTGTCATTAAAATAAATTTTAACAATCAATATTCATAAAACTAAATATATTATCCAGTGGAGTTCAAACATTGCTTCTTTTCCTTTATTCTGCAAATAATAATACTAATATTAATACAGTCTCTGGTTTTCTTGTTTGTGAATTTACAGAATGTCTGTATTTATTGTAATTCTACTTAATATGTCTGCAACCACATTGTCCTTTCCTTTAACAGGTCTAATGTCAAATTTGTAGTTTGCTAATAACATAGCATAGTTCAAAGATAGTCATTCTTCAGCTGACAACTGAAATGAATTCAAAACAATGGGCCTTCCATGCTTCTTCAGCCTATCAAAGGTTCAATAATTCAGCAACCACGACCACGAAAATTTCCATTGACAATCTCAACTCCAGCATCTTGAATAAATCGCTTGGCTTCATAGATAGCATTTTCACTTCCAGACAATTCAAAAGAACTTTGGCCAGATAAGTCACCATCACGAGACACCTTTATCCGACAACCACTGTCTGCTTCCATATCTCTGATTCTGTGTCCTCCACGACCAATGATTTCTACTTCCGATGATTCCACATAAATGATCTCAGACTCACCATCACCATGATCTCCATCTCTGCGACTACGGCCTTCATCCCTTATACCATATACGTGATTGTCAATATCGGCAACAGTGTCACTAGCTCTTATTTCTTCTCGATTCATCTTTCTCATATCATCCATGTCTTGGTTGTCATTCTTTCTCCTTGGTCGGTCATAATTTCTGTTTCTGGACTCATAACAAAATATGCCTCTCCATGATCGTCTACCTTGATCATAATCTCTATATCTTGAGCTATGATTATATCTGTCTTTCCATGAATGTCTACCTTTGTTTTCAAAGTGATCTTGTCTATATATTTCTTCTGTTTTCTTCCTTATAGGGCTGTCATTAGGTGACGCCCTATTCGTTTGTCCTTAATTGTGGTAACAATGCCTTGCTATACGACCTGGCTAGTTACAGTACCAGCAAATAGTTTGTCTAATGCCTAGTTTTGAAGACTATGGTTTCTCATACGTTGTCTTTTTTCTTGGTTTTATTTTGTACTGCTGCAAAGATATCTTGTCTTTAATCCATTTCTACATTTGGGTGAGAGTCCTTGAATGTGGGTAATGCATTTGTTAACTTGTTTGAGTAGAAATTTCTTATCAGTTAAATAAGTGATTAGAGCTGATGTTGCATTTTCTGTCAATTAACACCATGTCTAGTATGGCTTTGGATTGCTTGTGTCTATTGCTGTAAGCTCCAACCATTTTTTAATTTAAATTGTGCTTCATGTGCTATAATCTGTGGATCTTTGTCCATCTTAATTTTCATCTCATGAAATTCCTTTCTATAATCATTTTTTGACATTCCGAAATGACATAGAAGTGCCTTTTTGACATTTTTATATATATTTTTGTCTTCTTTGGATATACTGTTGTAAGCTTCAAATGGTTCTCCTTTTAGTTGTCATCAGTTGTGCTGGCCAATCTTTTTCATAATAACCTTTCATAACCATTATGGATTTTAAAAAATCCAGATAAACATCCATTTTTTCGTTCTTGCTATCATATTTTCTAACTTTGATTGTATCCTTTGGTGTTGACCTTACATTTGCGTCATCACCAGGATTCTATCCTCTGCTCTGCAGATCAATTTGTAGTTTTAAGTTGTCATTTTTAATTTTTCAAGTTCTCTTCTTGCAGCTCTTTCTTCTCTTTCAAGTATTTGCTTTTGCTTCTCTTCTTCTTTTGCTTCTTTTTGCTTTTGCTTATCTTTTTCTTCAGCTACTTTGACTTTCTCTTCAATTAAATCTTTCATTTCTTTCCCAGTTAATCCAATCTTTTCTACTATGGCAGTGAATTTTTCATAGTAATCCATGTTTAATTTTATAGAATGAAATGACTTAAGAAATTTCGTAATGAATATGGTTATTTATATATTAATGCATAAATCATCCGAATTAGAAAATCTTAAAATCAAAATATGTTAATTCTAATTAAGTGACACCATTAAATTTAATTTTGACAAAATGAGGCAACAAAATATCCATCAGCAACTAAAGTATAATATTTATATACGCTCCCTCAGGTTGACAAAACACATCCGATGATCCAAAGTTTTGAATTAAATAAGTCACTTAGTCAAATTTTCCAATTTCCAAAATTTAGGATAGCTTTAGACACTTCAGTTCAATCAAATAATCCAAATTGTAATTCTCACAATTTCCATACAATTAATGAATATAAATTCAGTTCTTCTCTTTATTTGGCATTTACTAATGTTATTGCTTATTTACTGTCACAAAACAGTTCGTTAATTCAACACTCATTGATTTATACAGTTGCGCATATCTTCTAAAGTTCAAGGTTTGTTTATTGCTAGTTTTTTGAATCCACTAACACTAGCATGTAGTAAGCTTGTCTGACATAGAAACTTCACTGTGTGCCTGTACTATGTGACCCAGATTCGGTGCATGCATGCAAGGAACAAAACATTTCATTTGTCGTCTATCCTTGCCTTCATGTTGGCATACTAAAACTCTAAAAAGTTTATACACTGCTGTATACGGCCTTTTATATACACTAATTGCGATGGCTGACAATGTTTATTCCTTTAATGAATACTTCCCTTTTTGAATACAAAATAATTGTTACTTCCAGGATGACCACGTTTATGTACCGTGTTAACAGTACGATTTGATAATTGAGTTATCCTTATATCATGAATAAGCTTCCGTTATTCCATTAACAACTGTAGATAGCTGAACTACAGATATCTGAACTTGAGATAGTTCTGCCGTAATGCTAGTTTTTCTTCTGACACCAAATGTAACATATCACTTTTAAAGTGTGTGTTGTAGGCGTTCTCACATAACACAATGTTTCGAACCATAATTCCCTGAAGCACTAATATCAATGAAATAACTTTCATACACTATATACATAGAATAAAATTGAGGTTTCACATCGTGGAGACATAATCAACACAGTCAGCCATCTTGCCATCACTCTCGAACATTCTCCCACGCTTTACTCACGCGTCATCAAACTCGTGATTCTCACGTGACACACTCCTTGGCTTACTATAATCATATAATGGTAAAACAGTTAAAGACAAAGTAGTATTTAAATGCCAAGTACACGAAAAAACAGATGAAAACACAATATAATCCTTGGTCTGCCAGTAATAAACTCAATCTTATTAATAAAGTTGATTTTGTTGTAAAATTAGACAATGTCTTTTTATACAGTCATCTGGAGTGGTCTTGGATAAATGGAAAGAGAGTACTATATAAAAATTCATTAAAATGTATAGACAGTGGTACTCACTGCTAGAAAAGTTTCAGCAGCATAGAAAGATGACTTCAGGAAAGTCATTGAATGCATGGAAATGGAAGGATTCATTAACAAAGTTTATCATCCCACAGCATGGCTCACCTCACTGATCAATGTTGAAAACAAACTGTGGTGGTTTAAGGGTTTCGTTAGTCCACCCCCCACTGTTTGATACCTGACAACAATCAGGATAGCAAAGTGGTTGGGCATTGTGCCACATAATCTCTTTGTGTGTCATGCCAAACAGGCCAGCATGGTCTGAATGTTCTACTTACAATATATTTATTAAGGAACGTAGGACACAATATGGAAGGAGGATCTGTAAAGTAAAACTTTAAAATCAAATTTTTTTATTTTTTTTAAATTTCATAATCTCTGGATACCTGTCGCCCCAGATGAGTATTCAAGACGAAATCCTCTCTGCTCTACGTAATGGTCAGATTTAAATTTGAGATACAATCTATTGCTGTGTGATATCAAAGGTTCAACCTCTGGCTGATTGCCACATAATTTAAGTAAAACTGGAGATGACAAGTAACCACCATTCCTGTTAGACAATGAAAATGAAAAATATTTCATTCTCTCAATAATTTTACAATAATTAAACAAATTCCCTGACACGTAACGGAAATTCAAGGTACATCAATACTGAGATTTCTTCTAACTAAAATACTTGTTAACAATTAAGTAATTTTATAAAAATGTTCAAACATTGTTTATGTCTCTTAAAATTGTAATTCTTTTTTCAAAGAAATGTTTAAAAATCATATCTTTTGCACTCATCAGCTAATAAATTGTAAGTTCCGTTACCTGATTTCTAAATAGTCATAAGGGCATTCATGAGTGTGTCTTTCTGGCGTTCCTTCTAAATCAAAATCTGTTATGTTCACCAAGATTTGCCTGCCTTCTGGGACAGTTATTGTCCATTCACATTCTCTGTCATATGGATAGTGCCCTGGATAGTTTGGAGATTTCACAACACCTACTTGTTGCCTAAGATCCCCACCACAGACTAGGGATGAAAACATGATTAGAACATTCAATATCTTTTTAATAACTATTCCTTGGTGCAATTTATAATTGAACAACCATATATATCCATTATTATTTCAATGTATGTAAAATAAGATAAGAGCAAAAGGAAATCATTATTAGCATTAATTTTCAAACTCTGAACGTTACTATTTTTTGCCAGTACATTTATTATCTAACTCTTAAATAACTCATATTTCTACTCCCATAAAACCTTTAAAGAAGCTACCTTTTTAAAAAAAAACTGTATTAAATTATTGGACTCTAATGTCTTTTAAAAATAATAAGTAATTCATTATACCAATAGCTTGTACAATATTCACACTTAATTTTTTATTAAATTTAAAAAATTACATACAAAGATTTAGAGCTTTTGTTTCTTTAGGTAACAAATCACTCACCGTGTGACGCATTGAGAGCAACAAATGTGGCCAAAAATCCTTCTCTATTAATACGGTCATCTGTTTCCATATACACAATCATGACATTCTCTGATGATGTTAGGAAAGTTTGTGCACTGGTGCCACATAATCTTTAAATAAAAAGGCTATTTTTAAAATATTGGTCAAAATTTATCAACACAAGTGGCAAAGACAAAAGTATACTAGAACTTGCTGATCAACGAAGTAATCAACTATACTGAAAAAGGTTGGCCAAGAATGTGAGTACAGCATGGGCCTGACCATTACCAAAACAAACAGTATTTTGGCGTGGCTATCCCAAGACTGAAAAGCATTCAGACACCTTATGAACAACCAGAGGAAATGGCTCGACCTTAGCGAGAGGTCTGGTGTGAGACACTAAGAGGAAACAGGCCTCCAGTATCTCCTGGCTAGGAATGCCAAAGACCAGAAGACCCTCTGGGTAAGGGGCGAACTGCACACACGATGGGAGCAAGATCTCTGCCACTTTCTCTGTTATCATTACCCAGATAAGGACCGAGCACTGTCTCATACGGAGTGGCTTGCATAGGTTTGACAAGAGGAGCAATATCAGCTGCTGAATATGTGGCGAGGTGATGGTTGCGCACCAGATGACTAAGTGCCTGACACTGATCTGGAATTAGGATGGGTCAACTTTGGAGATATCTCTTTATGGCAATGTTCGCTTGATGAGGCTTGCAAGTTAAACAATGAACCAGGTCCTCGAGCTTGAGTCAGACTCTAATAGAAAATGTCACAATAAACTATACGAAAATAAAATATGCATGCAAATATTATAGATGTTAGGAGGAATTTTATCCGCACCGTGTTTAATCCGTGTTATTTTATAACACCTATAATTTAAAGTTTACGTCTTGTACATTGCAACCAAATGTGCAATGAATCTGTTTCATTTTCAAATATTAGTTTTTTTCTAATAACAATTAAATTTAAGAGTGGGATGAATCTCAGCATGTTTTCACATTTATTTTCTAAAAGATACAGAGACAACGAACCCAAGGAATAAAATAAGAAAATCTACCTTCCTAAGCTGCTGCCTTCATACATTGTAGAATTATCATAGACTTCCAAATAATCATAATTGCATTGGTTCTGATGATTTGTTCCTTCAAAGCTGAACTTATGAAATATAAGTCTGATAACATGGCCAGGGTCTACAGTGATATACCAGGTACAGTTGATGCCTTGAGGATATTCACTAGGATGCTCAGGACTGCTAATTGTTCCTGAATTTTGATTGATCACATGCCAACATGTGTTTGAGCCTAGGGTAGTCAAAACGTAAGAGACTTGGATTATATTTTGTAACAAATGTGGTGGAAGTTTTACTTGAACTAAGTGTTACACAAATATTAACTTCAAACTTTATAATATAGCCTCTAACCAAGAGACCTGTTTGCTTGATGTGTTTTCTTACAGGGTTTTTAAAACAAATCAAAGGTCATGAAAGTGTTTCTAAATATATTAAATCTTCTTTAGCGTTTTTAGTCACACTTTTCATGAACATAAATAGGTTTAAACGATTTTTAAAATGTTTAGCAATATTGCACCACTAACAATCTGCTGATAATTTTGTTATATATTATAATTTATAACCCCATTTCAGACCATAACGGTCTATGGGGCAAGTGAAATAGTGTTCATAAGTTTCATTGAGCCACCACTAACGAGCAAGGGTATTGCGTGGCTAGAATTTTGTTAATACCTTCATTTGCAGCTGTATAGGTCGCCTGGAATCCAGTGCCATGCACAGAACCACTAGTAACAAACTTGACAACCATTTCATTGCTTCCTCCTCTCAAAACATTAGGTCTATTTGTGGAGCACAGCCTATTTCCCAATAGATAACCCGGAGCTATCGTGCCATAATACACCTGTTATGCCACACATTTTTAACAGAGTTAAAATAAATTTGTAACAATTTTGTCACATTTTAGTTTTAAATATTCTTAGGCCCAAGGCATAATTATACCAGTGCTCAATATCGCCAATGCTATCTTAGTCTAAGGAAATTTTCGAGAGCAAGAACATTTGGTCTAAGAGTAAAACATTTCTAGAAGGAGAGCTATTGAAATATTTTACACAAATAATTTTATTTATTTTTTTAGGAAAAGGGATATTTATCTATACCACTTAATATATTTAATATACTGAAGTACTCTGGGATGAAATAATATAAATATATTATATTTATTTAATACATAGGGTTTTCTAACCAACCATTTATATTAAAAATATGTGTTAGTTAGACACATTTCAAATAAATGTTTTACCTAAACCAACTATTCCATAAACATGAGGTTTAAGGTAAGAATTTAAAGGTTTTTAAATATTTAATTCTATCATTACACATTTGATGGTATGGCTTCCAGCAATTAGAACATTAAGTTAAAAGTAAATTCAATTAGAGATGCTCTTTGTTATTTTCTCTTGCTTGTGTCCGTCATTCTATCAATGCATCTAATAGTATTAAGGCTTACCTAACACATCTTTTTCACTGTTTTTTTATCAATAACATTTAGTAACAACAAGGAGCAGAAATTGTTTTTTTTAAATTTTTTTTATATAAACCTAGCGCTCAGTTACACTTTCAAAGGGTGAAGTCTTTTGAGGTCGGATTGTGTAAAAAAAATAATAACATAAAGTCTGATCATATCATAAAGTCTGATCATATCATAAAGTCTGATCATATCATAAAGTCTGATCATATCATAAAGTCTGATCATATCTTATAGCCAAGTTATCCAATAGAAAATTTGATTTAATACTAATAATCGGCAACCTTCCGCCTCACAAGACGATGGTGCATCTCCGTTGAGTTGGGTTGCATTTCCTCGAGTGGCTGTGCAGTCCTATCCTTGAGTGACAGTCTTTACCACAGCTTTTACACACGAGTTCTGTGCTTCCAAATGTTTTGGCCTTTCTCCTTGATCTTCTGTCTGTAGCCTCCTCCATCCTTCGCTCCTCGGCTAATATGACGCCCTCTTTGACAACTGTGAGCCACGTAGATCTGTCTTCTGTCTTACAATCCCAGTCGCTTGTGCGCAGTCTGGCTGCTTTCATGTCCCTTTGGCAAACATCTTTAAATCGCAGATGAGGGTGACCTAGCTTCCTCTTTCCCGTTTCCAGTTCTCCATATAGGAGTTCCTTGGGGATGCGGTCAGAGCTCATTCTTTTAACATGTCCTAGCCATCTCAGGCGTCTTTCAATAAGGATTGAGAACATGCTTTGGGTATTGGCACGCATTAGGACCTCAGTATTAGGCACTTTGATTTAACTCTGCTGCTGAGGTTAAACACTATGTCTTGTGGAAAGTAATTTTCATCGTTGTACAAAAAGACTTGTATTTTGTTTAATGATTTCCTAAGGTTCACATTGTCTTATAGTAGTGGTACATACAGCACAAAACTTATACCCACTGCTGGTTCATTCAAAATTAATCAAAGGATGAAGATCTTTTTTTTGTTTGAAAAAGGATTAAAATAAAAGTAACGCTGTTTTAGATGGTGCAAGTAATATTGATTAGATATTTAAACAACTGGGCCTATCTTTGGTCCTTGCAATGTGTTTATTTATATCAAGGGCAAGATTATACGATATGAAAGTCATGTTCTATGTTTATTCTACAACCATTCTGAGATAAGGATTGCTTTGTGATACGTACTCTAATTTGTAATCAATTACTGACATCCAGAAGATAAATATTTAGACGTAAATAAATAATATAGTAGCGTATCAATCTTTAAAAATAATTATCATATGCTGTTTATTTATGTCAAGTTTTCTCACAGGACCAAGTTTGGGTTCAAAAGGTATATTTATAAAATAAAAACATACATTTTTTTCTGAAAGAACTAAATTTTATCCTGAAGTTATCTTACAAAAATTAAAAAATAATTCATTTTTACTTCTAGTGTAATTTAAAAACATACCTCAACGTAATCGTAACGACAATCATTGTCTCCCATGTCAAAGCTGCTGAAACTCAATAAGATATTCCCTGACGGTACTTGAATGATGTATTCACAATCAGCATTGATGGGGTAAATGTTTGGCCAACCTGGTGACTGAATTTGACCAGATGAACCTGTGTAGGTTCCTCCACATGCTGAAAAATATGTCATACATCAAGGTTTTGGGAGTACATAGGGTACCCTTAATAATAATCACATAGCAATAGCCTCTACCATCATTTAAACAATAAATTATTTGTACATTTTAATATAATACATTGACTTGATATGCCTGTTAACCACTTGGTTCCTGTCAGAGTAAATAAAGTCGGCATCCTTCAATCTCGATGGGCAGTGAGCTGGAAACCTTGGACCTCAAGTAAATATATAGCTCTAAATATGTAGTTTCAAACAAGCTATTCGAGTCCATTAAAATAGAATTCAAATAGAAAAATCCACAAAATTAATACCATTTCTATATTTCCAACACATCAACATTTATACATTTTCAGTTTTCAAACATAACATACAGGTCTAACCTTATTCTATAGATCTAACCTTTACCTAAAAATCCAGCCATAACACACTGGTCTAACTTTGAAACACACGGGCTAACTAGAAATTAAATACCTGAACATATCATATGTTAAACATTAAGCATAGTTCTAACCATATCATTAAAGTTTAGCCTAGCCTATAAGTCTAGCAACATCATAAGACTTAACCCTATCACAAAGTTAAACAATAACATATGGGTGTAAACATAACATTTGGCTGCAAAACATACAAATTCAGAGTGTAAAAGATACCTAAGTATGCAAGCTACATAATAGATTTTTTTAATAAAGTTTTTATAGTTCAATTAGGGATAGTCAAGGATGAATGTAGGTATGTAATATTACAGCACTAAAGAATAGAGTTAAGGTAACTATATTCACTTGCAGTTTAAAATGAGCATGCATGTTATTGTTTTTACACAATTTGGTTTTAAGTTTTTAATGATTTTTTTTGGTGGGGGGGGGGTGGGGGAGGTGTTGGATGGGCCGGAAGGGTAAGGGTAGTCTCACAAATTAGTCAAGGGTTTCAATATATTGATATTTTTTTTAACCTAATCAAGTTTAGACTCTCACAATGTATACTAAATAAAACTTTTAAAACATTTTTTTTTCAAGAAATCAAATACATTTTAAAAATTAATTGTTTTTTTCCTGCTCTGTGGCATTTTAAGGCATTTAATTGTGTTTGTCACTATTTTCTTGGAAACCTTGGATTGCTAAACAATTGTGATGATAAAATTCACAAACAGATATTATCACTTTTGCCTTGTGATAACTTTTATTTAATGATTGGGAGGAAAACAGTAGAAGCTTTAAAGATATATTTTTTTAATTGGTGGGGAGGAGGGGGAATGCATAACGTATAGTGGGGTGTAGTAGATTTGGAAGGGATTTTATTAATTTTTTTTTCAAAATTAAATTGAAATGGCCAAGGAAGGACATTTTTTTTATTATTTAAACTTCTTTATTGCTAAAATACTTTTAAAGACACAACAAACAGGAAAGTGTAGTTTATATTTCAGTATTGACTTTTTGCCGTAGTTTTAAACTTATACAAGTAGAAGTAAACAGGTCTTCATTTTAAGAAAATTTATGGCCGTCCATAAATGACGTCACGCAATTTTGACCAATTTTTCAACCCCCCCCCCTTTCGTCACGCGTCGTCACAAAAATTTAGACCCCCCCCCCTCCAAAAATACGTCACATAGCTTTGATCAAAGAAACACAAAAAACACAAAAAAAAACAAAAAACTATTTTAAAAAACGGAATTTAAAAAAAATTAAAATTCTATTCTAAATGAGTATGTTTCAAATTATTTTTTTGTCATTTAATTATTTATTTAGTGTATGTCTACATTGTAATATAGTAATACGCGTGAAGCTATGTAAAACGGCATTCAAAAAATTGTAAGCCAGTGCTTCTCAAACTTGTTCGTATTAGACGACTGGCGGTATTTTTAAATCCTTTATATTAACTCGTGGTGTCTGCGGCGGACCTTGCTTGCTTGCTTGCTTGTCGCCAAAACTTTTGATCGATTTTTAACCCACTTGCTCGCAAGATAGCGAGCTGAAATTTTGCAGGCAGTTTCGTACCGATGATAAAAACAATGTATGAAAATTTCAGATCGATCGCATGTACCGTAATTAAATTATTGATTTTTTAGATTATTTTATTTATTCCTATGTATCATGCTATTTTTTGAGATAGAGCGTCGCGGTGCGTATTATATTGAACAACCTTTCTGTCGCGCAATAAGGTGCGTATTTTATTGACAGCTCTTGTTATAAACATAGTCCTGATCGGTGCGCATTATATTAAACATGTTTTACGACACAACTGCAATTTTGTATTTCTGGATGGTCTGGCGCTGCGTATTATAATGAACATTCTTTTAAATTCTTCTCGTACATAAAGGATTTATAGTCAAAAACTTGGTTTTTTACGGGTTTTTCTTATTTAATGCGTTTCACCAGGTACCGGTGCATTCTTTTCCCGTTTTGACGTGGTTTATCCCATGTACAGACGTGATAGCAAAATGAGCCCCTACATGGCTTAAAGCCCTATAACATTCAGTAAGATTTCGGCTTGTTTTATATAATATATGTTTTTTTAAAAAATTGTCTAGTTGCCAAGGCATAGCAAGAACAATGCAGCGGTAATTTCAAAAACCATTTGATGAGTTTAACCTTCGCGATTAAGCTCGCGAATACTAATAATAATAATAAATTGATAATTTATATAGCGCTGTATCCCAGTAAGGAACTGACTATGTTACTGTTGATATTACAAGGATCATTTCATTGTTGATAAACCAAGAATATATAGATACAAGACGATTCCTCAAATTGATTTCGATCTTATTATGACAGTTTTCCTGCTATGTATATGTACATCAAAGGCATTTGATCTAAAATTACCACATTGATATCAAATCTCATGTTTTCTAAAAAATTATTTGGTATGCGCTGGAAGAGAAATATGGCGAGTACTGTACGACCCCACATTTGTGCAGGAAGGTAGGGTGTCACCTTGTGCGTCGCAAAATACAGTAATACTGCAAGTTGAAGACTGAAAAATACTATGACATTAATAAAAATATCCAATATTAGCATAATTTTTTACTCCAAGGCTCACGAGTTTGTTTTTTTTATATGGACGAGGAGGCGTGTTTAAATTGTTGCATTCTCTTGTGGAATTTATAAACTAATGAAAAATACATGGCTACCGCTATGGGGCGGTTTAACCGAGGGGTAAACAGCGGTAAATTATCTCATTTGGGGTAAAAAGGGAACTCTTGGCGTTTGACCAAAAACCAATCAAACAAATTACATCAAACTTAATACGTTTATAATTGTATCAAATAGATCCCCATCCCCCCCCCAAAAAAAAAGTATAAATAAAAATTAATATTCAATGTCGTTTTGACTTAAAATATCTTTACATAATCCTATTCAGATCATTTTTAGACACGTATCATGCTTGTAAAACTCACCAGTTGCATTTGGGGGGGGGGTGCTAACGACGCTCCCCCAAATCCCCGAGTCATGTGAGCAGGACCTCGAGTCTGGGGGGGGGTGGTAACGCACACAGAAACTTGTATATTTTGGGGTAACGGGCAAAAAAGTTCGTCGAGTACTGCCGTAAGAGAACCAAACGGAGCTGCGGTGATATCACAAATGCTTTGATGTCATCATCAAACGACTCAGGGTACCAATTTCATACATTCTCATGAGTTCTCAAACTTAAGGATTATAATTAGATTTAATTTTCATTTCTTCATAACTTACGCCGACCGGCGTCTGATGGCCTACCGACCGGTACTTTGAGAAACACTGATTTAAAATAAAAATCATTAAATAAATTGTAAGTGACCAAATATTTCAGTGGAAGTTTTATTTAAAGTTACCTTTTTGATGTGACGTCACATTTCTTCAATCCCCCTCCCTCCCCCTCGTCACGCATCGTCACAAAAGTGTGACCCCCTCACCCCCTAGGTGCGTGATGTCATTTATGGACGGCCCCTAATTGTAATAAAGGTTCTCACCCTTAGTCCATTGAGCTTTGAATCCATTGCCAGACAGATGTTCATCAGATCGCAGCTCAAGATACATGACATTATTTGAACTTCTTATTGGAGCTGGAATGTCTAATCCACAGAGAGATCCCAAGTGAGTTGCTGTTTGATTTTCCCCATCCCGTACCTACAATTGAAAATGTCATCTATTAAATTAATTCACAATATTGTAGCTATTGGCTATATTCTGAGTAATTTAATGTAGCCCTCATTACCCTATAAGCCAGGGGTCGGCGAATAGGGGTAAATTACCCCATTTGGAGTAAAAAGGAAATTATTGGGGGTAATGCAGACTCATTGTGGACATATTTAATCTCCTGGTTATATTCAAATTTCGTCATGTGTACGTGTACGCTTGGAAATAATCCCACTATTGAACCGGATTTTTAAATTCGATATCACCATACATTTTTTATCTACGTACTATACAAAGACATTACAATCCTCTCCAATTTCATTTACATTGACCTGAATGACAATAATCTTAATCTACATGACTAAACTGTATCCAATATCCTCTCTGTGACACTTAAATTTAATGCATTAAAAATGACCTAGTGCTTTCAGCCCTGTTAAGAACAAGGTAATTTAATAGTATACTATTTCAGTAAATGTGCACATTAAGTGATACTTTCTTTTAATTCTAAGGTTTTCTGTTTGAAACAAAGAGGATATGTGGTTTTGTGATCCTCTCGAATTGCGATGTCAAGGAATTTATGTATTCAATAAAGTTAATTAATACTTCGATGATGTTTATTTAAAATTGGAACTCTGTCTTGTTGTGTATTGTTGATGGATCTCCAGCTATGTTGGGTCGTGAATTTTCGGCTATCACTACAGATGGGTATCCAAAATAATTGAAGCTCTGCTTGTGAAATATTATTGAACTTGGAGTGAAGGTCGTCATGGAGGATGTTGTCCAGTGGAGGTCGTCATGGATGATGTTGTCCAGTGGAGGTCGTCATGGATGATGTTGTCCAGTGGAGGTCGTCATGGATGATGTTGTCCAGATTGTAAATTTCATTAAAGAAATTGCAACTGTTTTTTTTATTTATGTAAAGCTGGTGAGGTGCAATATACAGACCTACTTTATCACACCGAGGTAAGGTGGCTTTCGCGTGATTGAAAATAGTGTGGGCTCTGAAAGAGGAACTTCAAATATTTCTGGCTGGTCAAAAGCATGCTCTGACAGAGATGTTTACGAATGATTGTTGGTTTGCCCAATCTCGCATGCTTAGTTGATATTTTTAAGCATGTGAATGCGTTGAACAAAGAATTGCAGGGACAAAAATATCAATATAAGTTCAGCCACATAAATGGATTAGAAACAAAGCAGATCTGACATATTTTTTGATGTAAAATGCTGCAAAGGCTTTTAACATTGCACACGAGGAGGCCGTCAAATAATTTCAGTTATATTTTTAAGTAAATGTGTGCTTATCAGAAATTATCACATTTTGTCTTATTTTATCATTATATCAAGAATAGTCACGGCCGTTATGCCTATAACCGTTATAACCATTATATTCCACTGTACACTTTTATAGTTGCATCAAATAAATTCCCCTTGAAATACAGATCCGCTGTGTCATTTCGAGTTAAAATATCTACCCATAATCCTTTTCAGATTAATTTTTAGACACTTATTGTCTTGCTTCAAAAACTCGCAATATGCTTTTTCTGCTGGGGCTTTAGCCCGAGACACTTTGGGTGGGTGGGGGTGGGAGCTTACTCCCACCCAAACCCTCGAGTCAGTGGCGTAGCTAGGGGGGCGGTTGGGGCGGTCCACCCCGGGCGGCACACGATTTGGGGGCGGCATTTGGGGGCATTTGAAATGTACAGCCCTTTCGGACAACCGCCCTTTTTCTTTTCAAAGAGGAAACCCGTGTGAAAATAAAATATTTGTACTTTCGAGTCGTAATTAACGGATTCTCAAGACATTTTTTTTATAACTAACGCATAACCGTTAAGAAATTTAAAATCGTTTAAAAATTGTATCGATTTGTTTTGAAAATTAAGCGGTATACATCACAGATGACGCTTTTTATAAGAAAATAACACAAAGAACACATCACTGCTTGACCGAATATACTATTAATATCGCCGCGACAATTATTGTCTTATCTATACAGAAGATAGTTGCGTCCACAGACCATGACAGATGATCTGTTGGCAAGTGATGCAGCGTTCACTGGTCACGGCTTTTGTGGGTTCCACGCATTACCCAGCCGCCTATCTACATGTAGTGTTAGGTACCCATTCGGAGCGGGGTGACTCAGGGACGCCCTAGGCCCCGGGAACAAACCCTTGCCTTCACACGGATTCGAACCCGTGACCATCGGTACGACAGTCCAGTGCGCTGCCACTCGACCACCGCGTCCCATTGCGTGGATTTTCGACATGCACTGAAGGATACTCGAAAAAGTACCTACATGGCATTGTGGTTCAAATATTGTGTTTAACTTGCAAGTAGTAATTTATATTACTGTATAAGTTTTCAGAAAATTACTCTAAGGTAATTTATAACAAATTAATTTTTTGTTTTTCTTTTTGTTGGTTTTTTTCATTAATGTAGCACAAACAAATTGTGTGTGTTTCATTAAAATACGTTTATTCACTAAAAATTGTATGCATATCCTATTAAAGTAATGTTTGGATAATTTGAATTTAGTCTATTTTAGTGAAATTATTACGATTTTTCACAAGAAAGATCAATCGCGATTGTTGTTTTTTTTCCCAAATTTTGCATAATGGTGAAAATTTGTTAAAATCGTGGATGTTGTATTCACCATTGAAGAAAATTATATATTGTTTTTGCTGTCAACTGTTTGATGATTTTTTCCAATCAAATTTTAACACGGAAAATAGTTTTAACAAATAGTGGAAATTTAATCTCAAAATAAGTCAACACGAGTTGAGACTACTGAATAAGTCAACATGAGTTGAGTCTACTGAATAAGTCAACACGAGTTGAGTCTACTGCAGATTCGATCATTTTCTCAATGGAAGGAATTAGAAATAGGAATTGGACATGGTGCAACTTTTAATAAACTATAACAACAGAATATTGATAAATAAATAAGAAAAAATGAAAGGAAATTCTCACAATACATGTACTTGATATAATTAGATTCTTAGCTAAACAAAATTTGGCGTTGAGAGGCCATCGTGAAAGTATTCATGAGGAAGACATCAATTCAATTGAAAATATAGGACATTTTCTAGAGCTTTTGGACTTGTTGGCCAAGTACGACCCAGTAGTATGTGAACATTTAGTACAAAATTAAGATGGGTAATAAATATAGTGTCTCCTATTTGTGGAAAATGATTCAAAATGAATTCATAGACCTATTGAGAGGTGCAGCGAGAAAAACAATAATGGACCAAAAAAAGCAAGCTAAAAACTTTTGAATGATATTTGACACAAATATTAAACTAGTCAAATTAAAAGATACGTAGTTATTGATTTTGGCGAAGTTAAAGTTGTAGAATCGTTTATTTACTTTGTAGAAAATAAAGGAAACGCCAAGTTAGAAGGGAAAAACATGTGAGTGGGGAAAATACACAAGACGTGGTCCTATCTTTAGAACATGAAGTACAACGAGAAATGTTTTAATCCATGATCGAATTATAAGGGAATTAAAAGAACTCTTTGATCAGTTGCATGTCCATGTAAGAAAATATTCGTGTATAATCCCATGTAACCTACTAAGTGAAGAAATTGAATGTCAAATAAATGATTTTATTGACATTGATAAAGAACAGTTCCATAATGAAAGAAAAATGATCCAGGTTTTGTGGCTATACCTATACTACAAAAAGAGGCATTGCGTTGAAAAAATGGAGGAAAATGCCCGCTTGTCGTATTAGTTTATAAATAAAGCTTAATTATATTGTTTTCATTGCACATCTTGTTTGTGTATTTTGTATTCTACGAATTTTTATAACAATTATTGTTATTAGTGTCGCTAGTTGTGAAAGGAGCTTCTCCAAACTGAAGTTGATAAAAAATAATCTTCGTTCCACAATGAGTGCATGATTTAAGACAGGGGTTGGGAAACCATGGCTCGTGAGCCAGATGTGGCTCTATTGATGGCTGCATCTGATTCTCAGACAAATGTTCGACTATTCTTTAAAAAAAACGTTTATTCAGATTCCTTTGAATTGCATAAACAAAAAAACAGCATAACAATGATATTAAAAAGAATTAAGAGACATAATTATGGTACTTTTAGTGTTGAAATTACACAAAATGCACACATTTACTTGAAATTTTAGTTTTAAAAATAATGTATGGCTCTCTCAGACAAAAATTTTCCCGACCCTTGATTTAAGACTACAAAATCTTGCAATATCATCCATAGAACAAAATATAACAAATTATTTAAATTTTGATAGCATAATACACGATTTTTCTACTATGAAAGTTAGGAAAATAAATGTATAAATAATATGTTTACATACTAATGTACACAATTTTTTTTTAAATATAATTAAATCATTTATTTATAAATACAAAATAAAAGCATACTAATTGGTGATTTAATTTTTTGGTGTCAATTTGGAATACGTTTGTCTCATTTGGGGGGGGGGTGGTGGATCTGCAACCTCAGCAAGCAACTTTCTTGTAACCTTTAAAAAAAAGTATCTTGTATTTTAATAAAATAGGTATAACATCTTATTTGGCCTCCTTTATTGCCGCTAACTTAAATATGGCATTCAATGGTAGAAATGTTCGCCACCTTTACTTTGTTTCAATTACAATTATTTATTTATGTTTATTAATTTATAAAAACCATGATACTATTTACTTAGGAAGGGCGGGAAATTGCAGACCGCCCCGGGCGGCAAAGGGTCTAGCTACGCCACTGCCTTGAGTCGTGTGGGCAGGACCACGCGCCTTCGGGGGTAACGTCAACATAAAATTTTGTATTTTTGGGTAATGGTCAAAAAAGTTCACCGACCCCTGCTCTAAGCAATGGTCTAATGCAAAAAATTATTAATGACTATTTTTAACTGTAGTCAAACAAGAAAAACTTATAATAGTGGAATTATTTTTTTGTTGTATTTAATGCATGAGATTTTTAGTTTAAAATAAGATTTATACCTAGCACTTCCATAAAATCTGACTAACTGGATTTGGGAAATTGTATAATAATAGGAAGAAATTTTAAAAGTACTTATATAGCAAAGTAAACGGTACAGTGTGGCCAAAAACAAACACTTTAAGATATAATTTATGTGTGGAATTTTTTTAATTTGTATCAATTTAAGATTGCTTAATATATAATTAGGAATCTAGAGATCAAAGAAATGTGAAATGTAAGGTAAAATGGTTAAAAAGAGAGACATGTAAAGACAGAGATGCCAAATCGGTAGAGAGATTTAGATAGAAATATTTCAAAAGAGACACATCTAAGGAGAAATAGGTCTAAGATAAACTAATTAAAGGGAAGGTAGATGGATTTTATAAAAAAAAGAGAGAATTAAAAATAAAAAAAGAGAGAAATTTTAGAAAGAGTGATTTAAGGTTTCCCAAGGTTACACCTTATACTGTAAAGACATTTTACTGAAAAATTATATTTTTTAAAACTAGTAAGTTAAATATTTTTTAACTTAAAGTACTTACAATATATTGTATTGACAAACTTTCTATGGGTGAGTTAAAAGTAAAACCTTTTTCAAGCAAAAAATAATAATACTTACATATTATAACTATGTTGAATTTAGATTCAAGTGTATAATTGGAATTTTTAACATTAAACTTTGATAAAGACTTTAGGTTTATAAATCTTCAAAAAATAATTGGACATAAAAATGTTTATGATGTAAGGGTGAGGGGTGGGGGGAAACTACCTGCTGAATGAAAACACTTCTGCTATGAATTTTTCTCTATAAATTCTAATTTAAACAAACTGAAACATCAGCTGCTACGTCAAAATATTACCTGGTTTACTTTTCTCTCTCTCCCACTCTAATTATTTTGTTCAGAAGGAAAAACAATACTTACAACAAGAGAGTTTGCATTGCATCCTCCATTTGTTGTCTGCAAATCAAAATTTTCAAACATCAGCGAAACAAAAAAGCCAGTTGGAACCCAAATATTCCAAACACATAGCATGTTTCTTCTGTAATTTGTTGGATAACCAGGTGATGTAATTGTACCAAAATCTCCTGTAAGATTGCTACCACAGCCAGGAATTACACCTTCTGAAATTTGTGTAGTAGTTTTAATTGTAATTATAAAAAGCAGTATTCATACATAACAAAATAATTTTATTTGATTGCTCCCTCTATGTTTTTAAGAAAAATGTTTTCTATCATTTCAGTTGTACATTCATATTGTATTTTTAATTGAGCAATTTCTTTGTATCAAATTTATCTAATGTACACATTTCATCACTAAACAATTTACTCTTTATAGTAAATTTTAATTTTTTTTTCAAAAGCCACTATATAACAATTGTTTCAAAAATTAAGATTTGCACGCATACATTGTTCTTATGAGCACTCACATTGCTTGTCCAAAATACAATAATAAAACATTTTAAAAAACTGAATCTATATTTGTTCTTGTCCTTGTCAAGCAATTTTAAAATTTACTTTATATTTAAAAAACAGAATTATTTATTTCTTTGACAATTTCACAGCAATTAACGTACATGTACAGTAGGCCTATTTCAAATGTTTTGTGTTCAGATATTATAAAAGCTTTAATTTTAGTCAGCATGAGATTTTTGTTTTAAGTTTTAAAAAATGATTATCATGAGAAGATACAATTAACCTGCAGTTGATGCATAGGTGATATTAAATCCTCTGTCACTTGTATCATTATCAGTATGAAATCTGAAAAATGCAAAGGGACCAGAAGTTTGAATTGGAATTGAGTAGGTCTCAGATTGACAGAAGCGGTTCAAGAGTGATGCATCCTCAGTTTGACCATCACGAATCTAAAAAAAAAGTATCAGATAACACATAAATATATATTGTAACACACATTGATAGCAAGGTCATATATTCTGATTAAGGTTTGAATGAAAACAATTTAATGAATTAAAAATAATTGGATACGTAAAAAAAAATTTGGACATTGTTTCATAAGAATTCAGGATGCAATAAACTTCTCTATAAAAATAGAATCCATAATTTATTTTAAAATATGTGTGAAATTTTTAAAGATGTTGCCCAATTTTGATTGGTCATAATTGTTTTAATGCTCTATATCAATAAATATTTAAAATATAAGCAAAAAGCCTTTGATTATTAAAATATGCAAGAACCAAATGTACATTTTCGTTGATTTTTAGTTGGATTACATATCTCTTTTGAATAACCAATTTTACTTACAAGTGTCTAAAATAGATATTAATAAGGTGCTGTATAATTAAAAAGACTTGATACCATTTTTAATCAAATATGGAGTATACTAAAAAGCTACCTCCAAATAGTCATGAAGACAGTCAGGATGATGCTCTAAGGCTACTAGAACAATGTGAATGGATACAACTTTTCCAGGACCAACATTAATAGTCCACACACAGTCACTGTTGTGAGGGTAAGAGGTTGGGTAGCCAGGGCTGCTGATGGTGCCGTTATTTCTATCATTGAAGTCGTCACTACAAACTGAAAAAAGAAAATTTTGATAAAGAAATCAAAACTAATTTCAGAACTTAGTGTGAACATAACTCCCAAAAGGAAATTACTTTAAGCTTAAACTTAAAGACATGACAAAACTTTGAGGGTGTTCACACTTATGCAAAGGGAAATTGAATAAGATGGCTCCTGGGTTAGTTGTATCTCAATGACTACTAACAGTACATCTAGATTTACTAAAAGATTAAAAGAAAACAAAGATTACAAAAATAAAATTAGCCTAAATTTTAAAAAAAACAACTTTACTTGATAAATAAAACAATTTTCCTTCAATATAAAGTGACAAATAGAGAATCCTAATACCTGCAGCATGAGATGTCCAATTGACTGTAAAGTCATCCCTGTTTGTGGAATGATGCGATTGAAAGAGGAGGTGAACCGTGTTTCTTGTACTATTTATAACCTGTCCATTTAAAGGGTCAACACCACAATATCTTCCAATCAATTTCGATGATAAATGCGGGCCATCATTTATTTGAAGGAAGTCATGAGTACAATTTGTTTCCAGCTCGAGTGAAAAATTTGTAAACATGATTGAAAGAGCCTGAAAGTTTAAAAACAAAAAAAATTACAATTCACCCATAAGAAAAGAAATGGTGTCACTCATGGAGAGAAGTTAAGTTGAATTATATTGAGACGATGAACACAGTGAAAATTGTTAAATATGAAATAGAGGGGACTGAAATATTTTTCATGTTCAAAGAATTTCGTGTTAAGGATAATATAAAAATTACTTTACAATCAATTATAAAAAAATTATTAAAGTATATTTTATTTCCAAAGATATGTATGAATGCATGCATTTAATAAAAATAAATAAAACAAAACTTAAAGAAATTTAATACATAATTTCCAATTTAGACAAATAAAGTCAGATACGTTTTATGCTATTTTAAATATTTATATTTATTTTTTTTCTTGCATTGTGCAGGGAGCAGTGGGGTGAGGGGAGTTAAATAACATTTGCTCATTTCACTGGCTATCTCAATGGTGATGGTATTTCAAAGCAAAGGTTGCTTTCTTTCATATCAAACATAAGACAACGCCTCTCTTTCATTTCAAGCCCCTTTTAATTTAAAACAGCGCGGAAGGTGTTTTCCATATTTTGTTCAACAGAGAAACAAAATGTTTTTCAAGTTTAGCAATTTTTGTTTCATTTTAAGTGAAAAATGTATGAAGATACGCAGTAGTTTTGTCTGGAATGTTTTAGTTTTTTCTTTCTTTCACTGTTTTATAAATAAATTCATACCTTTCCAGGGGTAGTTTTAATAACCCAGATACATGTGAGATTGTTTTGAATGGTGACAGTTTCTCTTTGAAATCTAAATGAACCTAATTCACTGTTCGGTTGATCGCCACAAACTGAGGAATAATGTAATGTTAAAAACTGTATAACGCAAATCAATATCAACAAAAATGGCTTCTCAAGATCATATATTTAAACATTTGTGTCTCAATCTAATTTAAAGAACAATTAAATTTTTATGAGATTTCAATTTCTATTCTGAAATAATTTAATAATGTTTTAAAATTTTATTAAAATTTAAAATTTTGGTATTTCAAATGATCAAAGCTACAACATAAAAAGCAATGATATTATTAAGTTTAAGAGCATACTTTCTAACAAACAAAAATTGACAAATAACTGAGAGAGAGCCAACAAAAGAAAGATATCTATTAATGTAGAAAATTTTCAACAACATTTTACATATTTTTACCCTTATAGTTCCTGCGGTAATATTACCACTGTCAGAGTATAACATTGGATTCAACAGGACTGTGTGCTAAGCTTGTTATTACTTGATTAAAGGTGTTACTTTTGAGATTATTTTATATATTTAATGCTTTTTATGATGTATTTCAATACAACATGTTACTGAACTGAGGTTGATAGTGGTTGATATTTTAACAAATGTAAGATCTTTTTAAAATTTTAGAGAGATTTTCTTTGTAAATTCCACTATATGTAATGGATTGTTTTGTACCTTGCATAGATATTTGTGAATCAATTATTTTTATGATTTTTTTTTAATTGAAAGAGGAATACTTAGAGTTTTTAAGTGAAAAAAAAATTAACCAGCTATTTCTCTGTAATACTTGCCATTATGACATTAACCACAAATATCGGAATATGGCACTTACCTTGCTGAGTGT
>CALYLW010000272.1:1083967-1141467 GCA_944989445.1 Ampullaceana balthica
CTGGGGGGAGACTCTGTATGGGGGAGGATTTATTTTGCAACACCGGCCTTAGCAATTGCGTGGCCCTATGTGGTTTAGTATGCGAAACGGATTGTGCGGGGCCCAGTCTGGGAAGGGATAAGGAATTAATAAGTATAATAAGAGAAAATTAAGATAGGCGGGGCCTATGAAAGTGATGGGCCCACTGCGGCCGCGTATGTTGCAGTGGCCTAAGATCGGCCCTGCCTATAGTAGTTCTAGTTTTAATGATATAACTACTGGTGTTACTCTTGTCAATTTTGAATATTATCAAGCAATGATTCTGACAGCTCTTTTTAAACTTTGGTCAAGTTGATCTTTATTTTCTTTGATTGCATGTGTCCGTACCAGAAGTACAGATCTCATCAAAGTAAGGTTAATAAATAATTTCTTAGGATTTAAAATTTTGTTTGTAACAAAACTTGGGAGACTAAAAATGCAATTCAAGCTCAGAAATCATTTGACAAAAAAGTCTATGTAACGAATTAGTATGATTTAATAATTGACATATTTTACTTTTAATTGAACTACCCTTCATCAGTGTATGAGTTACATATTTTACGTGTGCTGGAACTACCCTTCATCAGTGTATGAGTTACATATTTTACGTGTGCTGGAACTACCCTTCATCAGTGTATGAGTTACATATTTTACGTGTGCTGGAACTACCCTTCATCAGTTTAAAAGACAAACCCTTTTCAAGCTGACATTTCCCATTGTTTAAAAAAAACTGAACTCAGTTCATAAGATTTCACACAAGTTAATTTTGCTGATATTTTGTTTTATAATCATGAATATCGTGGCAGACCGCTTTGAAAGGGACGCGGTGATAGGGACATGAGGTCTCATTTTAAAGTTGGTGGTCGAGTGGCAGCGCCCTCGACTGACGCACTGATGGGCACGGGTTCGAATCCATATGAATGCAAGGATTTGTTCCCGGACCTAGGGCGTCCCTGAGTCAGCCAGCTCCGAATGGGTACCTAACACTAGTTAGGCGGCTGGGTAATGCGTGGAACCCACAAAGCCGTGGCCTGTGAACGCTGCATCACTTGCAAACAAATCATCTGTCATGGTCTGTGGACGCAATAATCTTCTGCATAGAAGGAGCGTCTGTATAGATAAGATAAGAAGAAGAAGATACTATGTTTTCTCAGTAAGAGGAAAGGTCCATGTTATTAATTTAATCAAGTAGTAAGCTTACTAAGCTATTCACCGCTTTGTTTTCATTTATAGCCAGCAGAAGTGGATGTGTGGGCCAAGATTAAGCTCCGTAACTAATAAGACAGCGGGTTTAATATAGCTCACCAGATTCCTGGCAGAAAAACAGGTTAAGACATGTGTGCAGTAGTACTACTGATAATAAGAAAGGCAGTAAGTAGTGCAAATGTTAATAAGAAAGGTGTCAAGTAATGTTCGTTCGTCCGTCGATACGACGAGGACCACTCTAGTCATCCGATGGGATGGATGACAAAAGTTACTTGCGCGGTGATTTGGATTTAAGTGAGAAGGAGTTGCGCAGTTCGTCGATCTCACTCTCTCGCCCGAGGCCATCTTATCCAGCGGCAGGACTAAGTCGAGACGGCTGGTGATGGAGACGGGTGCAGTGGATGGCCATGATGTCCTGTGTGTCTTGTCATGCCCTTAGCGTTCCACACCGCTTTTGCTGAGATTCGCCCTTTTTGACCGTTGACCAACTAGTGGTTCCTCCGCTCTGTCCACCGAATCCAGTCTTCACGTGCATAGATAGACATATCTAGATCACCGAGGGTTTGAGACCCGTCGGCTACCCTCACCAGGTTTAGCCAGCCAGTCGAAGCCGTTGCCCGGGGTGTGGTCACTGCGCACGTTGCAGTTTCTATGAGCCACTGGTGAGAGCTGTGAGACAACTTCCGGATTAATATTAATAGTATTACAGCCACAAAATGACAAAACCAAGTAAAATACAACCAGACGAGCATAGAGGGTATTCATTTCGAAGATCAGTTTCTTGATAACTTTAATTTCCTTAATTTACATTTGTATGTTGTATATTTCTCCAGCGCTTGATTGTTTTTGTCTTTTAATGACAGCAGAGAAATTTAGGTTCCGCCATTTTGAACAACCGGAAGTATCATGTCAAGTAATACTGCTGATAATAAGAGAGGCTGAAAATAGTACTACTGGTATTACTGATAACAAGAATGGTTTGAAGTAGTACTACTGATAATAAAAGGTTGGAAGTAGTACTACTGATAATAAAAGGTTGGAAGTAGTACTACTGATAATAAAAGGTTGGAAGTAGTACTACTGATATTAAAAATGTATGAAGTAATAATATTGATAATAAGAAATCTGTGAATTAATGCAATCAGCAATAAGAAATGTATGAGGTAAAACTAATGATATTAAGAAATGTATGTAGTAACAGCATTAAAGTAAAATTAAAAACGTTTTTTGAGCAACTGTGAACTTATAAAATACGAGCCGTTCGGTGGCATGTTGTTGTAGCCCCCCCCCCAAACAGCCGTCTAGACCGGCATACATGTGCATCACGTCAAAAATACTATTCATTATAGTTAAAATAAATAACTCGTAAAAACAGAGCTTTTGACTATAAATCCCAAAGCGCACGACTCAAAATAAAGTCTTGGAAGAAATACTGCACCAAAAATAACTTGTTTTGAACGTCCGCGTATACGTGTTCAATATGATTGGCTGTAGGAGTCACATGTGTTTGAGGGACCAATCCCTATAGATGACCGGACAGAAACTTGCTTTTTATTATATAGGATGAGCAATCGTATTTATGCTTAGTGACGCATTGAAAGAAAACGTTCATAAAGATTTTATGTTTATGTTTATATTAGTATACTATACTATTATAGTTTTATATTTTTTGTTTATAATATCAGAATAATACATGTTTATGTTACCTTTTATATCAGTTAAATAGCATAGGTTCATGTTTGTATAAGTGGATGAGATATGTTCATGTGTATGCAAGAAAACCAAGACAAAATAGTGTAATATGTCATGTATTTTAAAACAAATGTCATTGACTTAGATAGCGTGTGAGTGTATCAAATATTTGATTTGTCTTTACGATCTTTATTGTTAATTATAACTTTAAACTGTGAGCTGATCGGGAGAAAGTTGAAGTTATGGTATAAAGAAAATACCGTATATACTCGTTCACAAGCCGACCTTTTTTTGGACAAAATCTAAGGGAAAAAGTTGGGGGGTCGGCTTACGAGCGGGTCATGAACGTATTTCTGCATGGATATTGAATATCGGTGTTGTTATTGTAGATCACTAAGGTCTTTTTCTACATTCTACAAGATTCGAGTGCTCTACCAGAAGCTATAATATGTTATTAAAATCTGCACTTACCTTATTTAATCATTTTTATTAATTTTTGTGAACTTGTTAATACATTGTTTTACAAATTTGGTTTTCAACAACGAATTTTAATGTACGCGCTTTCGTCACTGTTTACCAAAGATTATTTTTTTAAATACCGGTAACTTTTGCCTAACAAAGAGCACAAAGAAAAAGATAGGCAGTACAAAGTAAACAATCATAATGATCGATTTAGCTTGTAGCTTAAAAAAAATGTCTACCATTTTGTTTAAGCTGTCATATTATTAATTTTTTTTTGGGGGGGGGGTCTGCTTGCGAGTGGGTTATACACTTTTAATACCTTTTCCTTCCAAAAGTGTGTGGGGGGGGGGTCGGCTTATGAACGAACGGGCTATAGAATGAGTGTATACGGTATATAAAACATATACGTCTATAACGAGTTTACTTTCCCTTTGATTTATCATTAGACAGTTGTCACCAGGGGCCGTGATTCAAACAACTTATCTTGTCAGCTGCGACAAAGGACTCTCATTTAAACATTTTATCTTTTGACAGCTGTCACAATGGCCTATCATTTTAACAACATATCTTTTGACAGCTGAAAAATTGGCAATCAGTTTAATAACTGACAATATACATATGTGGTACTTGTCTGTAATGCACTAGATCATTTTGGATTTATTTGAAATTAAAACCATAAATTTGCAGTTTTAGTGACTCTCGGAACAGCGCAGCGCTAAATCCCACGAACAATAACACACGAGGCGTCACTAATGGGTGCGAGGGGTACGGACCGCACCAGGTGACACCATCACAAGGGTTGACACCTAAATGTAAAAATCCTGTATGTTCCAGTTATTTGGTAGACTCGGAGGAGGTCTATGGGGTAAGCGTGAGGGGGTGACACCATGAGCAACCGCACGGGGTATCGCCAACCCCCTTGACGCCTCTGGATGTTACTGACCAATAATTTTGGACCTTCCTTTAGCACGAATAGTAATTAACCAATGAAATGCTAAGAGAGACACATAAATACAACAATAACAAAAATCTTTTTGAAAAAAAACCTATGGCATATTATATTCAATTCTCTATATCAGAGGTCCAGGTGGCGAAAGCCAAATGACCCGCTACCACAATACAACTGAACAAAAAAAATTGTATTAGGATCATGTTATTTTATTTTTAGGTTTAAAATTAATTTGATGCTATGGTTGAAATTGAATGTAATTAACCAAGGTCAAAATTCCCTGGTGAGTTTTTTGATAACTCCAAGCTCATGCCATGCTCAACATTAAATTTATTTATTACTTTTTTATTTAAACGAAGAAGAGTTGAAAATCCACTCGCTCAGAGTTTCGTAGACACAAATGGAACTAAAACTCGAAAGGCATTTCAGAATTAATGATACTCATACTACACCAAAATTGTGTCAGAAATTTTACATTAAATAAGTTACGTGCTGAGGAAAAATTCTCGAATTCTTGCAATTGATAGGGAATGCTGCTACAACAAGATATGCAGAAAATGGATTTCGTGTCAATGTAGTTACTTCTTTCAGCTAATGATGGTGTTCATATTCAAGTGATTCGAGATGCCCAGTAATCTCCTATTTCAAATGTTCATTTCTTTGACCTTCAGATTTATCTACCAGAGTTTTTCAAGCATGACATTATTTCGAAGATTTATTTTTCTTCTTTAATTTTGCAAAGTAGATACACAAATGACTCTAGATTTCCTAGATTATCGTTAAATGCGATACTATTCCCTTTATTTCCCAGAAGTTTCATGTTAAGTTTTTTTCTTCTGTTGTAATATATCAGATTGATGTGCTACACCCTTAAAAAATTCAATATTGTAAATGTTTGTTTATTTTACTGTATAAGATGGCAACCCCAACAGAAAACCAGTCACGATCCACTTTTCGCGATCCATAGGCTGGGGACCAGTGCTCTAATAGGCTGGGGACCAGTGCTCTAATAGGCTGGGGACCAGTGCTCTAATAGGCTGGGGACCAGTGCTCTAATAGGCTGGAGACCAGTGCTCTTTAAATAATGGGGACCAGTGCTCTATAAATAATGGGGACCAGTGCTCTATAAATAATGGGGACCAGTGCTCTGTAAATAAAAATATTTAAAAACTAAAACAAAAACAACAAACAAACAAACAAAAACAGACAGACACTTGCACGCAAGCACAAACACATAATTCCCTCCTCACCAGGGTCCCCAGTAACTCTGCCAATATATTCCCTCCTCACCAGGGTCCCATATAAGTCTGCCAATATATTCCCTCCTCACCAGGGTCCCACATAACTCTGCCAATATATTCCTTCCTCACCAGGGTCCCACATAACTCTGCCAATATATTCCCTCCTCACCAGGGTCCCATGTAAATCTGACAATATATTCCCTCCTCACCAGGGTCCCACATAACTCTGCCTATATATTCCTTCCTCACCAGGGTCCCACATAACTCTGCCAATATATTCCCTCCTCACCAGGGTCCCCAGTAACTCTGCCAATATATTCCCTCCTCACTAGGGTCCCACATAACTCTGCCAATATATTCCCTCCTCACCAGGGTCCCACATAACTCTGCCAATGTATTCCCTTCTCACCAGGGTCCCACATAACTCTGCCAATGTATTCCCTTCTCACCAGGGTCCCCAGTAACTCTGCCAATATATTCCCTCCTCACCAGGGACCCAAGTAACTCTTCCAATATATTTCCTCCTCGCTAGGGTCCCCAGTAACTCTGCCACTATATTCCCTCCTCACCAGGGTCCCACATAACTCTGCCAATATATTCCCTCCTCACCAGGGTCCCACATAACTATGCCAATATATTCTCTTCTCATCAGGGCCCCATGTAACTCTGACAATATATTCCCTCCCCACCAGGGTCCCACATAACTCTGCCAATGTATTCCCTTCTCACCAGGGTCCCACATAACTCTGCCAATATATTCCCTCCTCACCAGGGTCCCACATAACTCTGCCAATATATTCCCTCCTCACCCGGGTCCCACATAACACTGCCAATATATTCCCTCCTCACTAGGGTTCCATGTGACTCTGCCAATATATTCCCTCCTCACCAGGGTCCCACATAACTCTGCCAGTATATTCCCTCCTCACAAGGGTCCCCAGTAACTCTGCCAATATATTCCCTCCTCACCAGGGTCCCACATAACTCTGCCAATATATTCCCTCCTCACCAGGGTCCCATGTAACTCTGACAATATATTCCCTCGTCACCAGGGTCCCATGTGACTCTGCCAATATATTCCCTCCTCACCAGGGTCCCACATAACTCTGCCAATATATTCCCTCCTCACCAGGGTCCCCAGTAACTCTGCCAATATATTCCCTCCTCACCAGGGTCCCACATAACTCTGCCAATATATTCCTTGCTCACCAGGGTCCCATGTAACTCTGACAATATATTCCCTCGTCACCAGGGTCCCATGTGACACTGCCAAAATATTCCCTACTCACCAGGGTCCCATGTGTCTCTGCCTAAATATTCCCTCCTCACCAGGGTCCCTTAACCCTGCCACTATATTCCCTCCTCACCAGGGTCCCATGTAACTCTGCCAATATATTCCCTCCTCACCAGGGTTCCCAGTAACTCTGCCAATATATTCCCTCCTCACCAGGGTCCCACATAACTCTGCCAATATATTCCCTCCTCACCAGGGTCCCATGTAAGTCTGCCAATATATTCCCTTCTCACCAGGGTCCCACATAACTCTGCCGATGTATTCCCTTCTCACCAGGGTCCCCAGTAACTCTGCCAATGTATTCCCTTCTCACCAGGGTCCCCAGTAACTCTGTCAATGTATTCCCTTCTCACCAGGGTCCCACATAACTCTGCCAATATATTCCCTCCTCACCAGGGTCCCACATAACTCTGCCAATATATTCCCTCCTCACCCGGGTCCCACATAACACTGCCAATATATTCCCTCCTCACTAGGGTTCCATGTGACTCTGCCAATATATTCCCTCCTCACCAGGGTCCCACATAACTCTGCCAGTATATTCCCTCCTCACAAGGGTCCCCAGTAACTCTGCCAATATATTCCCTCCTCACCAGGGACCCACATAACTCTGCCAATATATTCCCTCCTCACCAGGGTCCCATGTGACTCTGCCAATATATTCCCTCCTCACCAGGGTCCCACTTAACTCTGCCAATATATTCCCTCCTCACCAGGGTCCCACATAACTCTGCCAATATATTCCTTGCTCACCAGGGTCCCATGTAACTCTGCCAATATATTCCCTCCTCACCCGGGTCCCACATAACACTGCCAATATATTCCCTCCTCACTAGGGTTCCATGTGACTCTGCCAATATATTCCCTCCTCACCAGGGTCCCACATAACTCTGCCAGTATATTCCCTCCTCACAAGGGTCCCCAGTAACTCTGCCAATATATTCCCTCCTCACCAGGGACCCACATAACTCTGCCAATATATTCCCTCCTCACCAGGGTCCCATGTAACTCTGACAATATATTCCCTCGTCACCAGGGTCCCATGTGACTCTGCCAATATATTCCCTCCTCACCAGGGTCCCACATAACTCTGCCAATATATTCCCTCCTCACCAGGGTCCCCAGTAACTCTGCCAATATATTCCCTCCTCACCAGGGTCCCACATAACTCTGCCAATATATTCCTTGCTCACCAGGGTCCCATGTAACTCTGACAATATATTCCCTCGTCACCAGGGTCCCATGTGACTCTGCCAAAATATTCCCTACTCACCAGGGTCCCATGTGTCTCTGCCAAAATATTCCCTCCTCACCAGGGTCCCTTAACCCTGCCACTATATTCCCTCCTCACCAGGGTCCCATGTAACTCTGCCAATATATTCCCTCCTCACCAGGGTTCCCAGTAACTCTGCCAATATATTCCCTCCTCACCAGGGTCCCACATAACTCTGCCAATATATTCCCTCCTCACCAGGGTCCCATGTAAGTCTGCCAATATATTCCCTTCTCACCAGGGTCCCACATAACTCTGCCGATGTATTCCCTTCTCACCAGGGTCCCCAGTAACTCTGCCAATGTATTCCCTTCTCACCAGGGTCCCCAGGAACTCTGCCAATGTATTCCCTTCTCACCAGGGTCCCCAGTAGCTCTGCCAATGAGTAAAAGGCTAAAAAACTCTGCTTGCTTTTTAAATCCTTTATATTAACTCGTGGTGTCTGCGGCGGACCTTGCTTGCTTGCTTGCTTGCTTGTCGCCAAAACGTTTGATCGATTTTTAACCCACTTGCTCGCAAGATAGCGAGCTGAAATTTTGCAGGCAGTTTCGTACCGATGATAAAAACAATGTATCAAAATTTTAGATCGATCGCATGTACCGTAATTAAATTATTGATTTTTTAGATTATTTTTTTTATTCCTATGTATCATGCTATTTTTTGAGATAGAGCGTCGCGGTGCGTATTATATTGAACAACCTTTCTGTCGCGCAATAAGGTGCGTATTTTATTGACAGCTCTTTTTATAAACATATTCCTGATCGGTGCGTATTATATTAAACATGTTTTACGACACAACTTCAATTTTGTATTTCTGGATGGTCTGGCGCTGCGTATTATAATGAACATTCTTTTAGTTACTTCTCGTACATAAAGGATTTATAGTCAAAAACTTGGTTTTTTACGGGTTTTTCTTATTATATTGTATTGTTTAGAAAAGGTGAATTAATGTTTAATTGAGAATTAACGAATTTGTATTTAAATTAAAATAGGTGGGATGAAAAGTAATGTTCTTAGAAATTCATTTACAATCATTTTTAAAGATAAGCATTTTAAAATACAATGAAAAGCCCCGTTCTATTTTTATTAAATCTTTCATGTTAACTCTGGTGTCTGAGGCCTTTCTTGATTATTTGCCGAAGAAACTATGGATCGATTTTTAGCCCACTTCCACATATGTTAGAAAGCTGAAATTTTGCACGCAGACTCGTGCCGATGGTAAAAATGATGTTTCAAAGTTTCAGATCGATCGAATGTACTGTAATTAAATTAATGAATTTTTAGCTTATCTCTATTTATCTCTATGTAGCATGTTAATTTTTGAGATCGAGTGTCGCGGTGCGTATTATATTGAACAAACTTTTTAATACATTCCTCTCGCGCGGTGCGGTGCGTATTACATTGACGATACTTTTTAAAATTATATTCCCGATCGGTGCGCATTATATTAAACATGTTTTACGAGACATAACTAACATTTTGGATTTTTGGATTGTCGTGCGATTGGTATTATAATGAATATTCTTTTTGTTATGTCTGGTATATAAATAGGGTTTATAGTAGGGCTGCGGAAATTAACGATTCATTTCTCGATTAATAGTTTTAAAAATTTAACGATTAAATTATTTTTTTACGATTAATGGACCCATCCCTTAGAAATTATTGGAAGTCAAAAACTTTTTTTTTAAAAATAAATAAATAGCGGCCGACGGGCCGATAATACATTTCCTGACGATTACACGAACATTTTGGTTTGAACTAAGGACTGACGGGAATGTTCAAAATGTTGATTAAGTTTTTTACCATGGTTCTAACACTTCACCTACTTATCAAACCAAATGAAAAGCGCATTAAGCTAATGGCAGTAATGTAGTCTGCCTCAGAAAAAGAAAATGACTGATGAATTACTGCGTTAAAAATGGAGATGAAAGTTCCTGAATCCATTAACCCTCTACAACGGTGGAC
This sequence comes from Ampullaceana balthica, assembly GCA_944989445.1. NCBI lineage: Eukaryota > Metazoa > Mollusca > Gastropoda > Lymnaeidae > Ampullaceana > Ampullaceana balthica. Next base: position 1,094,068 of record CALYLW010000272.1, read on the forward strand.
ACTTAATGAATACCGATATTCGATAATGTCATTCCTTGCCAAGACCGTTTTGTGCATACCAGTTACCTCAGATCCATGTGAATGATTGTTCAGCTCGGCTGGTTATATTGTCAATTAGACCCGCTCATCACTTGAACCAAATAATGTCAACACACTTGTCTTTTTGCGTAGTTGGTTAAAAGATGATATATAAAGGAGACATTCCAGTGATATTTAGATTTTCAATAAGAACGTTTAATAAGTGTTACTTAGGACATCATAAATTGTAATTTTTGGCTTTAATCGAAATTAACGAATAATTAAATTTAAATTAATCATTAAAAACCCTAATTATAGTAAAAAAAATTGTTTTTTATGGGTTTTTTAATTATACAAATATATTTTAAATCCTATATATTAAGTCGTGGTGTCTGCTTGAATGCCGAAAAAACTTTGGATGGATTTTTAACCCACTTCCCCGTATGCTGGCGAGCGGAAATTTTACAGACGGACTTGTGCCGATGAAAAAAAATGATGTATTAAAATTTCAGACCGATCGAATGTACTGTAATTTATTTTTGAATTTTCAGATTATCTTTATTTATTTCTATGTAACATGTTAATTTTTGTGCTGGAGTGTCGTGGTGCGTATTATATTGAACAACCTTTCCTGTCGCGCAATAAGGTGCGTATTTTTATTGATGATACTTTTAAAAAATATATTCCCTATCAGTTCCCATTATATTAAACATTTTGTACTAGACATAACTACAATTTTGTATTTTTGGATTGTTTTACTCTGCATATTATAATTAACATTCTTTTAGTTATGTCTCATATATAAATGATTTATAGTCAAAATTTTTTATTTTTTTTTACGTTAAAAAAAAATTAAATCCTTTATATTAACGTGCCTGCTTGAAGCCTTGATTGTTTGTTTGCCGAAAAAGCTTTGGATCGATTTTAACCTGCCTCCTCGTAAGCTAGCGAGCTGAAGTTTTGCAGGCAGACTCGAGCAGATGATAAAAATGATTTATTAAAATTTCAGATCGATCGAATGATCTGTAAGTTAATTATTGAATTTTTAGATTATCTCTATGTATTATGTTAATTTTTGAGATAGAGTGTCGTGGTGCGTATTATATTGAACGACCTTTTTAATACTTTCCTGTTGCGCGATTCAGTGCGTATTATATTGACGATACTTTTTAAAAATATATTCCCGATCGGTGCGCATTATAATAAACATGTTTTACGAGACATAACTAAAAATTTGGATTTTGGGATTGTCGTGTGATGCGTATTATAATGATCATTCTTTTAGTTATATCTCATATATAAATGATTTATAGTCAAAAACTCGTTTCATTTTACGTTTTTTTATTAAGGTGTCACGCAAGGAAGTATGTGTTATTGTTTAAAAAATAAATTCTGTTTCTTTTTTTTATTACGACATAAAGTCTATTAACTAATATGATTTCTGTGTTATAAAAACTGACCTCCTCGGGGACAAAAGATTTTATTGTGTGAAGAATCGATAAATGTTTAAGTAATGAAGACCTTGTAAACGTTCTGTAATCAATGCTGGAGGGCCAAGTACAGGAGTGGTTGGCTAACCGTGGTTGCAGCAATGATGGTGTTGTTATTTTCACCTTCATTCATGCATGTTCAAGTTCGATGGACTGATTGTTTGACTGTTATGATGGGGTAAACAACTCAACAAACCATCACGCAAGGTCAAATTAAGATGAGATGGTCTGATGGTGGTTACTTTTGTGATGGGGTAGAAAACTCCACCATACATCTTGCAATGGAACGTCAGACTGATTGCAATCACTACAGATGATTTATAATAAAAACAACTGCCCAGTTCCTATTAAGAAACACATTTCAAAATAGGGGGTGGGGGTTTTCTTAGACAACTAAAACTTAACAATAAAACCTAACAATAAAACCTAACAATAAAACTTAACAATAAAACCTATTAATAAAACCTAACAATAAAACCTAACAATAAAACCTAACAATAAACCTAACAATACAACCTAACAATACAACCTAACAATAAAACCTAACAATAAAACCTAACAATAAAACCTAACAATAAAACCTAACAATAAAACCTAACAATAAAACCTAACAATAAAACCTAACAATAAAACCTAACAATAAAACCTAACAATAAAACCTAACAATAAAACCTAACCTTTTAATTTTCAGCGCCCCAACCCCATCGCCTTTCATTTTAAAATCATGGCAAGTCGTAAAATGAACATTTAAAAAAGTGGCAAAAAATAAATAAACTAAATAATTTTTTTAATGGATTTATTTTGCTATTATTTTTCCAACCACATTCTTTCTATGCTTAATCTTTTTTTAAAAAGTAAGTTATTGGTAAGTTATTGACAAATCATTCATGTTTATAACTTAATTTATATGTATTATAATTATAATGAAATAAACTACAACAAATGACAATTAGGACATTGTTTCCTAATGGCCTGCATTTCCATATCCTTACCTAGATCCACTGAACGCTGTTCTAAAATAACTATAATCACAGAGTGAAAGAAAATTAAACCCTCACCGTGAGTCTTATATCGCCATATTTCGTAATTAATCTTCGTCTGCTAACTCTTCATCACGAAATTGAAACCAATAGAGCAACCAAATAAGTAACAAAAAATACGTAATGCAAGATCAGAAAATATTTCTCTCTATATATATTTATTTATTTGTGCGTGGGCAAATTTATACTAAATAATATTGCATAATTCAATTATACTTGAAAGTTCTTTCTTCAAATTAGCAGGCATTCGCGTTATTCATTTGACAAAAGGCTAAATATGTGTATTAGAAAATTATCCTTTTAATTGAGCCCATACGATTTCATTCAGTTAAGTGGGTTGGATATCGTATGTAAAAGATGTTTGTGTTGTTGTTTAAGCTTCTATTTTGATTTTAACCGAATTGTAAGCGGTTCAAATCCAAGATAAACATTTATTTTCCGAATAAATCATCATCAAATTTCTTCAGGTAACATCTATTGTCATTATTCACGTCTTACAAGTTTCAAGTGTCTGGAGAATTGGAGAATTTTTTTTATTAAAAGCTCACTATTCCACGCAGACTGATGGACTGACCTATGGCTGATTTGAATAAAGATGAGGAAAAATGTCCTCATATCAACTTTAATTCAGCGAGAATTGGAAATTAAATGTTTAAATTCTGTTGAACTTGTGTAAAACTTTTAAGTTAAAAGTTTTAACGTTTTATTTTTTAAAAAAAAAGGCTTTTCCTATTCCTATTCAAGCTTAAGAAAAAGTAAAAAAAAATACAAGTCACTCAGCGTGGAAATGTATTTTAATTCTAACGATGATTATTTTGTCACTTGCCCATTCAGTAGCACCAGTAGAAGGCGTGCATCTAACGATGATTATTTTGTCACTTTCCCATTCAGTAGCACCAGTAGAAGGCGTGCATCTAACGATGATTATTTTGTCACTTTCCCATTCAGTAGCACCAGTAGAAGGCGTGCATCTAACGATGATTATTTTGTCACTTTCCCATTCAGTAGCACCAGTAGAAGGCGTGCATCTCACCCAATTACATTTGCCGATAAACCGGAACTTTACGGATCAGGGGACAAAGACGCATCACGCGCGGAGCATTATTGGTTGATTGTCTCCCATAAACAAGTCACGTGTGGCACATACAGTGGTTCTCAAATCCGGATTTTTATTTCAAGACAAGGTCAATTATTGGTTGAGATCAGAAAAAAACCAACTAAAACTTCAAAACAAAAATAATAACAATATTTTTTTTAAAAAATCGTTTCTACATGTAATAAAAAATAACAATATGGTTTTCATTGATAAACAAACATATTTTTTTAAAAATGTGTTTGAATGTAAAACAAACTATAGTTTTTGTATCAACTACATCCCGAGAGACTTGAAGTTGTGTCTAACAATGTTCCCTTTAAGCTGCGCGACTGCGTGGTCGCACAGACATTTAACCGACGCCGCGTAGCAGTTTAGAATTACCGCGCATTAAAATGTGTAAAATATTGCACACAAAAATGAATGCTGCTCAACTGTGCACACATGTTTGTTTACTTTGCACACGGACCAACGAACCTTAGAGGGATCATTGAGTCTAGCACATCTGGATTTGTAGTATTCACTTCAAATTTTTTGGTTTACATCTCACCACATTCAGTTTATAATAAAAGTTGTAATCAAATCTATTTGAAGCTTAGGAACTGCTTTGAATTGTCTCATAATACATTTGGTATGCAGTGTCAATTTGTAGATACAAGTTTCATCTTTTATTTTTAAAAAAATGGTGGGCAATTTTAAACGCTATTCTTCTTGATTGTGCGTTTCTGACGGAAAGTTTTAAAAACAAGAAATTACATTTTAGTATAATTGATTAAAAACTTAAAAACGAATTCATTTAAATTCAAAGTGTAGAAATAAAACAAGAATTTAAAGAGAAAGTCATGATCTCCCCTACACGCCCCTCCATAATAGAAACAGACGCTTCAAGACACGCTTATGGATGGAAACGTTAACATTAATCACGGTGCAACAACACACAACGGGTTTATGAGCTGGAAATAGTGGACTAAATCAATCAGTTGTTTTGTGTGTGTGTGTCTGTGTTTATTTTGATCGTATTGAGTAAATGTAAGACTTGTAACAATTAAATGACACATCTGAGATTGCGTTAAGAAGAACATTTACAAATCACTCATCCTACTTTCGCTTTTCTCATTCGAGCTGATTGGTCTATTGCTGTGTAGAGACATTCCAAACTTCGGACTAAAGTCCTGGCTAATGCGCATTATTGCAAAGATTCGTCATGGCTTGAGAAACACTGACGTGAAAAGAATCTAGGTCAACTAATCCGGACAACCATTATGAAAACAAGCTAAGAAAGTACTTGTAATTATTGTTACTAAGAGCAGGAGTGATGCGATTCTATAGCTTAGTGCCTCACAACAACACACTTAAAGACAGCAGTATATATAGCTTAGTGCCTCACAACAACACACTTAAAGACAGCAGTATATATAGCTTAATGCCTCACAACAACACACTTAAAGACAGCAGTATATATAGCTTAATGCCTCACAACAACACACTTAAAGACAGCAGTATATATAGCTTAATGCCTCACAACAACACACTTAAAGACAGCAGTATATATAGCTTAATGCCTCACAACAACACACTTAAAGACAGCAGTATATATAGCTTAGTGCCTCACAACAACACACTTAAAGACAGCAGTATATATAGCTTAGTGCCTCACAACAACACACTTAAAGACAGCAGTATATATAGCTTAGTGCCTCACAACAACACACTTAAAGACAGCAGTATATATAGCTTAGTGCCTCACAACAACACACTTAAAGACAGCAGTATATATAGCTTAGTGCCTCACAACAACACACTTAAAGACAGCAGTATATATAGCTTAGTGCCTCACAACAACACACTTAAAGACAACAGTATATATAGCTTAGTGCCTCACAACAACACATTTAAAGACAGCAGTATATTGCTTATCTTCGATCATCAGTTTGTTGGGAGAATGAACCATAAACAATGTAAATGGCGAGAAAAACAGAGAGATGGAGAGACAGATAGATGGAGAGAGATAGAGAGATTGAAAGAGAGAGAGAGAGAGAGAGAGAGAGAGAGAGAGAGAGAGAGAGAGAGAGAGAGAGAGGGGAGAACTTGAAATAGTTAAATGAAAGAAAAACAGAGAAAGAGTGAGATAGGTAGAGTTGAGAAAGATAGTCGAATAAAAATGAGAGAGCCAAGAGAATGTAATTATATGAATTGAAATATAGCTGAGTAAGAAAAACAGAGAGAGAATGAAAAAAAGGAGGGAGTGCAGTGCCAAACAGGAGAAGGGAATAGAGGGTATGAAAGAGATAAAATAAAGAATTATACTTTGTGACAGAGTGAAAGATATAAAGAGAGACAGAAAGACAGACATATATATATATATATATATATATATATGTATATATATTGATATATAGGTAGATAAATAGATAAATAGATAGAAGCAAAGTGTTGTACTTCACAGGCACTAGTTTCTGTCTAATGTATCCATCGACAGGAATGAAATGAATTAATTAGTACAATCTTCTAGCCCAGAGCTCCAGTTTTCCTCCAATTACCGTTTTAGAATGTCGATATGCATGTCTGCACTTCTCTTTCTGTACTCACAGCTACTCAATATTTTATGGCAATCGATGTTTGTAAAGACAACATCTTCAACTTTAACATCTTTTTTTAATGTATTAAAAAAACAGCATTGATAAACAGTTGAATATTCTCCATGGATATGTTTTTCAAATGTTTGGATTATTTTAAAAATATAGTTTCCAACGGATGCAATCGCCTACGAAATAAATTCCATGATTGGTTTTGTAGAATCTGCTAGAAGCTCTTCTCCGTTCAATAAACAAATTGATAAACTATTTTATAGGTATTTTTAAATTTAGTTTTGATATCCTTATATATGAGGATAAATTTTAAAGGGTTACATTATTAACGACATTATAGCACAATATATGCATTTTTGCAAAGATACTCTAACAATAAGTTTTGTGACAGAGCAATGATACGCTAACAATACGTTTTTTGAAAGAGCAAAGATACGCTAACAATACGTTTTGTGACAGAGCAAAGATACTCTTAACAATAAGTTTTTTGACAGAGCAAAGATACTTTAACATAAGTTTTGTGACAGAGCAAAGATACTCTAACATAGGTTTTGTGACAGAGCAAATATACTCTAACAATATGTTTAAAAGGCATTAATTACAATTAATTACTAGTTATTTTAAATAATTAAAAATTGATTTTATAATAAATAGTTTATAGATACACATCTTCCTTAAAGTTTACTTTCTTACCATTGATTTTTTTTCTTTTTAAATACTTTGTAAACTCAAATTATATTTGAATTATTTCTCTTAACCGTGCTTCAACCATCTCAAACACATACATATCAAATCACACACATATCAACACATACAGACACACACTCTCTGTCTCTCACACTCCAAAATACACACACGCACACACATCCAAACCACTCACACATGCATGCATGCACAATCTCTCTCTCTCTCTCTCTCTCTCTCTCACACACACACACACACACACACACACACACACACAGAGTGGCCGTAAAGGAAGGTCGTTTATCCCGAAGCAGCGAGAGTTGTTGCCCTTCGTTAGTTAACAAAGCGACGTTCATTGACAGCTGTCCACTAAAAGATTAACATAAATTGTCTCTCAACAAGTAGTAATATGTTTAACTCCTATTTTGGTAGCTTGCCGTGAGGTAATTTTACTAGAATTATTTACAGCCACAGGTTTATAACCAACTGTTCTCTATAATTACAGCCACAGGTTTATAACCAAGGGTTTTCTATAAATATGTAGCAGGAGTTTAAGGAAATTGTATTTTCATTTTCTTTTTAAAAAAATGTTATTTTCGAAACAATTTTACAATTTGTACTTCGTTTAAAAGAAAAAAATAGTAGGATACCATGACATGGTCACTATAATAGTAGGATACACTAACATGGACACTACAATAGTAGAATACCATGACATGGACATTATTGTAGTAGGATACCATGACTTGGACACTACAATAGTAGGATACCATGACAAGGACACTACAGTAGAAGGATACCATGACATGGACACAACTATAGTAGGATACCATGACATGGTCACTATAATAGTAGGATACAATAACATGGACACTACAATAGTAGGATACCATGACATGGACACTACAGTAGTAGGATACCATGAAATGGACACAACTATAGTTGTTATTACCTTTATTTGTTTAGTCTTTAGCCGTTAGACAATGTCCAATAAATTTTATCGTGTTTCGTCGCAGACCGTAATTAAAGTTGTTTCGTTTTTTTTCTTCTTGTTGTCTTTTTTTGTTTAGCTCAGAAAATTAGTGGTTCTTATTTCAGAGGTTTTAGAGGAATTCTATGAGACTTTAACAGAATTCTTACTCCTGCCTGTAATACCATGTTCTGATGCTTATACCTTTTAATAAATATCTAGCTAAATATTAGCAGGTTAAATAAATGTTGAACTAACTCTTATTTTAAGAGTTTCAAATTGTTTTAAAGCTTGATTATTCAAATTCAAGTTTCGAATCTGTCACATTATTAAAATGATTTCTACTACTTATAAAAAGTCTGATTTGAATTAAGTTATATTTATTGAATGAATTTCTTTTTTCATTTATTTATTGATTTTGAAAGACAACTCTACATTATTTAAATAAAATTTATGAAACATGTTAATTTTATTAACATTTTTTGAAAAGTGTCAACTGAGGTTGTGTGTTATATTAGCATTGTAGGCAATTGTAAGCAATTCTAGGCTGCGTGAAGGTTGATGAATGTCTTGTCAGGTGAACTCTCGTAATTATTCTAAATGTACTGAGACAAAAAAAAGCAAATTAAAGTAATAGGTGTTGCGAAGACCACAGAGTTGATATTTAGATTTTACTCCTAAAAGATCATCATATTTTCAAGCCACTTTCGCTGCCTTCAGGATGTGGCCGTGACTTGAAAACGCTTGAAAAATGCTGCTTAGTTGGGCAACTAACTAAATACAGTTTTGAAAAGCTTGAGATTACGCTCTTGCAGCTTTTGCTAAAAGAAATGTGCATCCCGCTCAATCTGCAAGACAGGGCCATAGAAAAATGGTTCTAAGCGCATGACTCACTCGCCATCCTAAAAATTCCCTGCCGGGATCTGTTCAGTGCTGGGCACGTAGTCGACAAATATACTACTGTTTCAGGGGTTAAGCTGCGATTCCAACAAGTTTGAGTTCCTTAAGTGGTGTAGTATGTTGTAAGTATCATTTGGTAAGGGACTTTTTAGTAATTATTTGATTCACAATACTCTGGTGTTGTCAACTCAAGTTAAAATATTGAACTGTTTGGTTTTATTGACATGTTAGCATATTGACATGTTAGCATTTTGACATGTTAGCATATTGACATGTTAGCATATTGACATGTTAGCATATTGACATGTTAGCATATTGACATGTTAGCATATTGACATGTTAGCATATTGACATGTTAGCATATATTTCTGTAGCCGTCGTAGTGTCAGCTGGTTCCAGGTTCAACTTGCTACTAAACTAAACACATATTCTGTAGGCCTGAGACTAGACTAAACTATATGATTAAGATCAGTTCACTATGTATCAGAGATGTCACTACGATATTGTCAGAGATGTAACTACGATATTGTCAGAGATGTAACTACGATATTGTCAGAGATGTAACTACGATATTGTCAGAGATGTAACTACGATATTGTCAGAGATGTAACTACGATATTGTCAGACATGTAACTACGATATTGTCAGAGATGTAACTACGATATTGTCAGACATGTAACTACGATATTGTCAGAGATGTAACTACGATATTGTCAGAGATGTAACTATGATATTGTCAGAGATGTAACTACGATATTGTTCTCCCGTTGACAAACTGTGCAATTGGCGCCCCCTCCCCCATTTTTTGACAGGAATATTTAGTCCTTATTCATTGTTGATCTTGAAACTAATTTTGGTGTCCCTGTACCTGGGCTCCCAGAGATATATGTACTCCCTGCTCCAACCTTGCAATGTCTCTACTTTTTTTTTAAAGTCCCATTCCTGTAGCAACTATACGGTCTGTTATTTTTTTCTTTTAAACGAAGTACAAATTGTAAAATTGTTTCGAAAATAACATTTTTTTAAAAAGAAAATGAAAATACAATTTCCTTAAACTCCTGCTACATATTTATAGAAAACCCTTGGTTATAAACCTGTGGCTGTAATTATAGAGAACAGTTGGTTATAAACCTGTGGCTGTAAATAATTCTAGTAAAATTACCTCACGGCAAGCTACCAAAATAGGAGTTAAACATATTACTACTTGTTGAGAGACAATTTATGTTAATCTTTTAGTGGACAGCTGTCAATGAACGTCGCTTTGTTAACTAACGAAGGGCAACAACTCTCGCTGCTTCGGGATAAACGACCTTCCTTTACGGCCACTCTGTGTGTGTGTGTGTGTGTGTGTGTGTGTGTGTGTGTGAGAGAGAGAGAGAGAGAGAGAGAGAGATTGTGCATGCATGCATGTGTGAGTGGTTTGGATGTGTGTGCGTGTGTGTATTTTGGAGTGTGAGAGACAGAGAGTGTGTGTCTGTATGTGTTGATATGTGTGTGATTTGATATGTATGTGTTTGAGATGGTTGAAGCACGGTTAAGAGAAATAATTCAAATATAATTTGAGTTTACAAAGTATTTAAAAAGAAAAAAAATCAATGGTAAGAAAGTAAACTTTAAGGAAGATGTGTATCTATAAACTATTTATTATAAAATCAATTTTTAATTATTTAAAATAACTAGTAATTAATTGTAATTAATGCCTTTTAAACATATTGTTAGAGTATATTTGCTCTGTCACAAAACCTATGTTAGAGTATCTTTGCTCTGTCACAAAACTTATGTTAAAGTATCTTTGCTCTGTCAAAAAACTTATTGTTAAGAGTATCTTTGCTCTGTCACAAAACGTATTGTTAGCGTATCTTTGCTCTTTCAAAAAACGTATTGTTAGCGTATCATTGCTCTGTCACAAAACTTATTGTTAGAGTATCTTTGCAAAAATGCATATATTGTGCTATAATGTCGTTAATAATGTAACCCTTTAAAATTTATCCTCATATATAAGGATATCAAAACTAAATTTAAAAATACCTATAAAATAGTTTATCAATTTGTTTATTGAACGGAGAAGAGCTTCTAGCAGATTCTACAAAACCAATCATGGAATTTATTTCGTAGGCGATTGCATCCGTTGGAAACTATATTTTTAAAATAATCCAAACATTTGAAAAACATATCCATGGAGAATATTCAACTGTTTATCAATGCTGTTTTTTTAATACATTAAAAAAAGATGTTAAAGTTGAAGATGTTGTCTTTACAAACATCGATTGCCATAAAATATTGAGTAGCTGTGAGTACAGAAAGAGAAGTGCAGACATGCATATCGACATTCTAAAACGGTAATTGGAGGAAAACTGGAGCTCTGGGCTAGAAGATTGTACTAATTAATTCATTTCATTCCTGTCGATGGATACATTAGACAGAAACTAGTGCCTGTGAAGTACAACACTTTGCTTCTATCTATTTATCTATTTATCTACCTATATATCAATATATATACATATATATATATATATATATATATATATGTCTGTCTTTCTGTCTCTCTTTATATCTTTCACTCTGTCACAAAGTATAATTCTTTATTTTATCTCTTTCATACCCTCTATTCCCTTCTCCTGTTTGGCACTGCACTCCCTCCTTTTTTTCATTCTCTCTCTGTTTTTCTTACTCAGCTATATTTCAATTCATATAATTACATTCTCTTGGCTCTCTCATTTTTATTCGACTATCTTTCTCAACTCTACCTATCTCACTCTTTCTCTGTTTTTCTTTCATTTAACTATTTCAAGTTCTCCCCTCTCTCTCTCTCTCTCTCTCTCTCTCTCTCTCTCTCTCTCTCTCTCTCTCTCTCTCTCTCTTTCAATCTCTCTATCTCTCTCCATCTATCTGTCTCTCCATCTCTCTGTTTTTCTCGCCATTTACATTGTTTATGGTTCATTCTCCCAACAAACTGATGATCGAAGATAAGCAATATACTGCTGTCTTTAAATGTGTTGTTGTGAGGCACTAAGCTATATATACTGTTGTCTTTAAGTGTGTTGTTGTGAGGCACTAAGCTATATATACTGCTGTCTTTAAGTGTGTTGTTGTGAGGCACTAAGCTATATATACTGCTGTCTTTAAGTGTGTTGTTGTGAGGCACTAAGCTATATATACTGCTGTCTTTAAGTGTGTTGTTGTGAGGCACTAAGCTATATATACTGCTGTCTTTAAGTGTGTTGTTGTGAGGCACTAAGCTATATATACTGCTGTCTTTAAGTGTGTTGTTGTGAGGCACTAAGCTATATATACTGCTGTCTTTAAGTGTGTTGTTGTGAGGCATTAAGCTATATATACTGCTGTCTTTAAGTGTGTTGTTGTGAGGCATTAAGCTATATATACTGCTGTCTTTAAGTGTGTTGTTGTGAGGCATTAAGCTATATATACTGCTGTCTTTAAGTGTGTTGTTGTGAGGCATTAAGCTATATATACTGCTGTCTTTAAGTGTGTTGTTGTGAGGCACTAAGCTATATATACTGCTGTCTTTAAGTGTGTTGTTGTGAGGCACTAAGCTATAGAATCGCATCACTCCTGCTCTTAGTAACAATAATTACAAGTACTTTCTTAGCTTGTTTTCATAATGGTTGTCCGGATTAGTTGACCTAGATTCTTTTCACGTCAGTGTTTCTCAAGCCATGACGAATCTTTGCAATAATGCGCATTAGCCAGGACTTTAGTCCGAAGTTTGGAATGTCTCTACACAGCAATAGACCAATCAGCTCGAATGAGAAAAGCGAAAGTAGGATGAGTGATTTGTAAATGTTCTTCTTAACGCAATCTCAGATGTGTCATTTAATTGTTACAAGTCTTACATTTACTCAATACGATCAAAATAAACACAGACACACACACACAAAACAACTGATTGATTTAGTCCACTATTTCCAGCTCATAAACCCGTTGTGTGTTGTTGCACCGTGATTAATGTTAACGTTTCCATCCATAAGCGTGTCTTGAAGCGTCTGTTTCTATTATGGAGGGGCGTGTAGGGGAGATCATGACTTTCTCTTTAAATTCTTGTTTTATTTCTACACTTTGAATTTAAATGAATTCGTTTTTAAGTTTTTAATCAATTATACTAAAATGTAATTTCTTGTTTTTAAAACTTTCCGTCAGAAACGCACAATCAAGAAGAATAGCGTTTAAAATTGCCCACCATTTTTTTAAAAATAAAAGATGAAACTTGTATCTACAAATTGACACTGCATACCAAATGTATTATGAGACAATTCAAAGCAGTTCCTAAGCTTCAAATAGATTTGATTACAACTTTTATTATAAACTGAATGTGGTGAGATGTAAACCAAAAAATTTGAAGTGAATACTACAAATCCAGATGTGCTAGACTCAATGATCCCTCTAAGGTTCGTTGGTCCGTGTGCAAAGTAAACAAACATGTGTGCACAGTTGAGCAGCATTCATTTTTGTGTGCAATATTTTACACATTTTAATGCGCGGTAATTCTAAACTGCTACGCGGCGTCGGTTAAATGTCTGTGCGACCACGCAGTCGCGCAGCTTAAAGGGAACATTGTTAGACACAACTTCAAGTCTCTCGGGATGTAGTTGATACAAAAACTATAGTTTGTTTTACATTCAAACACATTTTTAAAAAAATATGTTTGTTTATCAATGAAAACCATATTGTTATTTTTTATTACATGTAGAAACGATTTTTTAAAAAAAATATTGTTATTATTTTTGTTTTGAAGTTTTAGTTGGTTTTTTTCTGATCTCAACCAATAATTGACCTTGTCTTGAAATAAAAATCCGGATTTGAGAACCACTGTATGTGCCACACGTGACTTGTTTATGGGAGACAATCAACCAATAATGCTCCGCGCGTGATGCGTCTTTGTCCCCTGATCCGTAAAGTTCCGGTTTATCGGCAAATGTAATTGGGTGAGATGCACGCCTTCTACTGGTGCTACTGAATGGGAAAGTGACAAAATAATCATCGTTAGATGCACGCCTTCTACTGGTGCTACTGAATGGGAAAGTGACAAAATAATCATCGTTAGATGCACGCCTTCTACTGGTGCTACTGAATGGGAAAGTGACAAAATAATCATCGTTAGATGCACGCCTTCTACTGGTGCTACTGAATGGGCAAGTGACAAAATAATCATCGTTAGAATTAAAATACATTTCCACGCTGAGTGACTTGTATTTTTTTTTACTTTTTCTTAAGCTTGAATAGGAATAGGAAAAGCCTTTTTTTTTAAAAAATAAAACGTTAAAACTTTTAACTTAAAAGTTTTACACAAGTTCAACAGAATTTAAACATTTAATTTCCAATTCTCGCTGAATTAAAGTTGATATGAGGACATTTTTCCTCATCTTTATTCAAATCAGCCATAGGTCAGTCCATCAGTCTGCGTGGAATAGTGAGCTTTTAATAAAAAAAATTCTCCAATTCTCCAGACACTTGAAACTTGTAAGACGTGAATAATGACAATAGATGTTACCTGAAGAAATTTGATGATGATTTATTCGGAAAATAAATGTTTATCTTGGATTTGAACCGCTTACAATTCGGTTAAAATCAAAATAGAAGCTTAAACAACAACACAAACATCTTTTACATACGATATCCAACCCACTTAACTGAATGAAATCGTATGGGCTCAATTAAAAGGATAATTTTCTAATACACATATTTAGCCTTTTGTCAAATGAATAACGCGAATGCCTGCTAATTTGAAGAAAGAACTTTCAAGTATAATTGAATTATGCAATATTATTTAGTATAAATTTGCCCACGCACAAATAAATAAATATATATAGAGAGAAATATTTTCTGATCTTGCATTACGTATTTTTTGTTACTTATTTGGTTGCTCTATTGGTTTCAATTTCGTGATGAAGAGTTAGCAGACGAAGATTAATTACGAAATATGGCGATATAAGACTCACGGTGAGGGTTTAATTTTCTTTCACTCTGTGATTATAGTTATTTTAGAACAGCGTTCAGTGGATCTAGGTAAGGATATGGAAATGCAGGCCATTAGGAAACAATGTCCTAATTGTCATTTGTTGTAGTTTATTTCATTATAATTATAATACATATAAATTAAGTTATAAACATGAATGATTTGTCAATAACTTACCAATAACTTACTTTTTAAAAAAAGATTAAGCATAGAAAGAATGTGGTTGGAAAAATAATAGCAAAATAAATCCATTAAAAAAATTATTTAGTTTATTTATTTTTTGCCACTTTTTTAAATGTTCATTTTACGACTTGCCATGATTTTAAAATGAAAGGCGATGGGGTTGGGGCGCTGAAAATTAAAAGGTTAGGTTTTATTGTTAGGTTTTATTGTTAGGTTTTATTGTTAGGTTTTATTGTTAGGTTTTATTGTTAGGTTTTATTGTTAGGTTTTATTGTTAGGTTTTATTGTTAGGTTTTATTGTTAGGTTTTATTGTTAGGTTTTATTGTTAGGTTGTATTGTTAGGTTGTATTGTTAGGTTTATTGTTAGGTTTTATTGTTAGGTTTTATTGTTAGGTTTTATTAATAGGTTTTATTGTTAAGTTTTATTGTTAGGTTTTATTGTTAGGTTTTATTGTTAAGTTTTAGTTGTCTAAGAAAACCCCCACCCCCTATTTTGAAATGTGTTTCTTAATAGGAACTGGGCAGTTGTTTTTATTATAAATCATCTGTAGTGATTGCAATCAGTCTGACGTTCCATTGCAAGATGTATGGTGGAGTTTTCTACCCCATCACAAAAGTAACCACCATCAGACCATCTCATCTTAATTTGACCTTGCGTGATGGTTTGTTGAGTTGTTTACCCCATCATAACAGTCAAACAATCAGTCCATCGAACTTGAACATGCATGAATGAAGGTGAAAATAACAACACCATCATTGCTGCAACCACGGTTAGCCAACCACTCCTGTACTTGGCCCTCCAGCATTGATTACAGAACGTTTACAAGGTCTTCATTACTTAAACATTTATCGATTCTTCACACAATAAAATCTTTTGTCCCCGAGGAGGTCAGTTTTTATAACACAGAAATCATATTAGTTAATAGACTTTATGTCGTAATAAAAAAAAGAAACAGAATTTATTTTTTAAACAATAACACATACTTCCTTGCGTGACACCTTAATAAAAAAACGTAAAATGAAACGAGTTTTTGACTATAAATCATTTATATATGAGATATAACTAAAAGAATGATCATTATAATACGCATCACACGACAATCCCAAAATCCAAATTTTTAGTTATGTCTCGTAAAACATGTTTATTATAATGCGCACCGATCGGGAATATATTTTTAAAAAGTATCGTCAATATAATACGCACTGAATCGCGCAACAGGAAAGTATTAAAAAGGTCGTTCAATATAATACGCACCACGACACTCTATCTCAAAAATTAACATAATACATAGAGATAATCTAAAAATTCAATAATTAACTTACAGATCATTCGATCGATCTGAAATTTTAATAAATCATTTTTATCATCTGCTCGAGTCTGCCTGCAAAACTTCAGCTCGCTAGCTTACGAGGAGGCAGGTTAAAATCGATCCAAAGCTTTTTCGGCAAACAAACAATCAAGGCTTCAAGCAGGCACGTTAATATAAAGGATTTAATTTTTTTTTAACGTAAAAAAAAATAAAAAAATTTTGACTATAAAATCATTTATATATGAGACATAACTAAAAGAATGTTAATTATAATATGCAGAGTAAAACAATCCAAAAATACAAAATTGTAGTTATGTCTAGTACAAAATGTTTAATATAATGGGAACTGATAGGGAATATATTTTTTAAAAGTATCATCAATAAAAATACGCACCTTATTGCGCGACAGGAAAGGTTGTTCAATATAATACGCACCACGACACTCCAGCACAAAAATTAACATGTTACATAGAAATAAATAAAGATAATCTGAAAATTCAAAAATAAATTACAGTACATTCGATCGGTCTGAAATTTTAATACATCATTTTTTTTCATCGGCACAAGTCCGTCTGTAAAATTTCCGCTCGCCAGCATACGGGGAAGTGGGTTAAAAATCCATCCAAAGTTTTTTCGGCATTCAAGCAGACACCACGACTTAATATATAGGATTTAAAATATATTTGTATAATTAAAAAACCCATAAAAAACAATTTTTTTTACTATAATTAGGGTTTTTAATGATTAATTTAAATTTAATTATTCGTTAATTTCGATTAAAGCCAAAAATTACAATTTATGATGTCCTAAGTAACACTTATTAAACGTTCTTATTGAAAATCTAAATATCACTGGAATGTCTCCTTTATATATCATCTTTTAACCAACTACGCAAAAAGACAAGTGTGTTGACATTATTTGGTTCAAGTGATGAGCGGGTCTAATTGACAATATAACCAGCCGAGCTGAACAATCATTCACATGGATCTGAGGTAACTGGTATGCACAAAACGGTCTTGGCAAGGAATGACATTATCGAATATCGGTATTCATTAAGTGTCCACCGTTGTAGAGGGTTAATGGATTCAGGAACTTTCATCTCCATTTTTAACGCAGTAATTCATCAGTCATTTTCTTTTTCTGAGGCAGACTACATTACTGCCATTAGCTTAATGCGCTTTTCATTTGGTTTGATAAGTAGGTGAAGTGTTAGAACCATGGTAAAAAACTTAATCAACATTTTGAACATTCCCGTCAGTCCTTAGTTCAAACCAAAATGTTCGTGTAATCGTCAGGAAATGTATTATCGGCCCGTCGGCCGCTATTTATTTATTTTAAAAAAAACAGTTTTTGACTTCCAATAATTTCTAGGATGGGTCCATTAATCGTAAAAAAATAATTTAATCGTTAAATTTTAAAACTATTAATCGAGAAATGAATCGTTAATTTCCGCAGCCCTACTATAAACCCTATTTATATACCAGACATAACAAAAAGATATTCATATATAATACCAATCGCACGAACAATCCAAAATCCAAAATGTTAGTTATCCTCGTAAAACATGTTAATATAATGCGCACCGATCGGGAATATATTTTAAAAAGTATCGTCAATGTAATACGCACCGCACCGCGCAGAGGAATGTATTAAAAAAGTTTGTTCAATATAATACGCACCGCGACACTCTGATCTCAAAATTAACATGCTACATAGAGATAAATAGAGATAACTAAAAATTCATTAATTTAATTACAGTACATTCGATCGATCTGAAATACTTGAAACATCATTTTTACCATCGGCACGAGTCCTGCGTGCAAAATTTCCAGCTTTCGCTAACCTATGTGGAAGTGGGCTAAAAAATCGATCCATAGTTTCTTCGGCAAATAATCAAGAAAGGCCTCAGACACCAGAGTTAACATGAAAGATTTAATAAAAATAGACGGGGCTTTCATTGTATTTAAAATGCTTATCTTTAAAAATGATTGTGAAATGAATTTCTAAGAACATTACTTTCTATCCCACCTATTTTAATTTAAATACAAATTCGTTAATTCGCAATTAAACATTAATTCACCTTTTCTAAACAATACAATATAATAAGAAAAAACCCGTAAAAAACCAAGTTTTTGACTATAAATCCTTTATGTACGAGAAGTAACTAAAAGAATGTTCATTATAATACGCAGCGCCAGACCATCCAGAAATACAAAATTGAAGTTGTGTCGTAAAACATGTTTAATATAATACGCACCGATCAGGAATATGTTTATAAAAAGAGCTGTCAATAAAATACGCACCTTATTGCGCGACAGAAAGGTTGTTCAATATAATACGCACCGCGACGCTCTATCTCAAAAAATAGCATGATACATAGGAATAAAAAAAATAATCTAAAAAATCAATAATTTAATTACGGTACATGCGATCGATCTGAAATTTTGATACATTGTTTTTATCATCGGTACGAAACTGCCTGCAAAATTTCAGCTCGCTATCTTGCGAGCAAGTGGGTTAAAAATCGATCAAAAGTTTTGGCGACAAGCAAGCAAGCAAGCAAGCAAGGTCCGCCGCAGACACCACGAGTTAATATAAAGGATTTAAAAAGCAAGCAGGAGTTTTTAGCCTTTTACTCATTGGCTGAGCTACTGGGGACCCTGTGAGAAGGGAATAACATGGCAGTGTTCCTGGGGACCCTGGTCTAGAAGGATTACATTGGCAGATGTGTACTGGGACCCTGGTGAGAAGGAATACATCGTGCAGAGGTATGTGGACCACCTGTGAGAAGGGTATATATTGGCATACGTACATGACCCTGTGAGGAAGAATATGGCAGAGTGTATGTGGGACCCTGGTGAGAGGAATAGATATGGCAGAGTTCGAACCCCGGGAGAGGGAATAGATTGGCAGAGTGACATGGGACCGCCTGTGGGAGGGAATATAGTGGCAGGGTAAGACCCTGGTGAGGAGGAATATTTGCAGAGACACAGGGACCCGGTGTAGTAGGAATAATTTTGGCAGAGTCACATGTGACCCTGGTGGACGCGTGGGAAGATATTGTCAGAGTTACATGGACCCTGGTGAGCAAGGATATATGCAGAGTTTGTGGGACCCTGGTGAGAGGAATATATGGCAGAGTTACTGGTGACCCTGTCGAGGAGGAATATATTGCAGAGTTATGTGAGACCATCTGTGAGGAGAATATATTGCAGAGTCATCATGGACCTGGTGTCGAGAATATTGTGCAGAGTTACATGGGACCCTGTGAGATGGAATAGATTGGCAGAGTTATGTGAGGTCCCTGGTGAAGGAATATATGGCACGAGTTCACTGGGACCTTGTGAGGAGAATATACTGCAGAGTATTATGTGGGTCCCTGGTGAGAGGGAAGATATTGGCAGAGTCACATGAACCCTAGTGAGGAGGAATATATTGGCGATGTGTTAGGTGGACCCGGTGAGGAGGAATATATATGCAGAGTTACATGGGACCCTGGTGAGCATGGAATTTATGGCAGCGTAATGTGGGACCCACTGGTGAGTAGGACTATATTGCAGAGTTTAGTGAGACCCGGGTGAGCGAGGGATGAGTATTGGCAGAGTCACACGACATGGGAACCCCTGGTGAGAGGGATTATATTGGCAGAGTAGTTGTGTCCCTGTGAGTAGGAATATATGGCGAAAGTGTTACTGGACCCTTGTGTGGAGGGATATCTACTGCAGAGTTATGGGGTCCCTGGTGAGAGGGCATATTTGGCAGAGTCACATTGAACCCTAGTGAGAGGGATGAGATTAGGCAGTGTATGTGGGAACCCGGTTGAGGAGATTATATTGCAGAGTTATGACCCTGGTGAGAGTGAATAGTAAAAGGCAGAGTTATGTGGGACCCGTGTGAGAAGGGATCCATAGTCGAGTGACTGGACTCCTGGTGAGATGAATACATTGGCAGAGTTACTGTCTGGTGAGAGAGGGATACATCGCAGAGTATGTGGGACCCTGTGAGAAGGGAAGTATATTGCAGACTTCCATGACCCTGTGTGAGAATATATTGGCTGAGTTAGTTGGGACCTGTGAGGAGAATAGTATTCGGGCAGAGTTACTGAACCCTGGTGAGGAGAGAATATCTTGGCTGAGTTACTGTCGCTGTGAGGAGGGCAATATAGTGGCAGGTTAGGGACCCTGTGTGAGGAGGGAATATTTAGCAGAGCCACTGGGACCACTCGTGAGTAGGAATATTTGGCAGTCGTCACATGGGACCAGCTGGTGACGAGGGAGATATGTCTCGAGTATACATGGGAACCATCTGGTGAGCAAGACAGAGTAGTGGACTGAGTTATGTGTGACGCCAGGTGAGGAGGAATAGATTGCTAGAGTACTGGGACCCTGGTGAGGAGGGAATATATTGCAGAAGTTATGGACCCTGTGAGAGTAAGATGGCAGAGTCCCATGGGAACCTCGGTGACGAGGAATGATATTCTCAGAGTACATGTGGTCCCTGGTGAGAGTATATAATTGCAGAGAGTATGTGGGACCCTGTGAGGTGAGGGAATATAGTGCAGAGTACGAGGGACCCTTGTGAGAGAATATACGGCTAGAGTTAATGTGGACCCTGGTGAGGAGGAATATAATGGCAGAGTCACTGGAACCCTAGTGAGGAGAATATCTTGAAGTGTCATGTATGGACCCGGGTGAGGGAATCTATTGCAGAGTATGTGGTACCAACTGGTGAGAGAACATATTGGCAGAGTGTTATGTGGAGCCCTGGTGAGAAGGAATACATTGGCAGAGTTATACGTGGGTCCCCATGGTGGGAGAATAACAAATAAGAAATATTGTCAGAGTTTTACATGGCCCGATGAGAAGAGTATATAGTAGGCATAGTTAGTGTGGGACACGCACTGGTGAGGAGGGGATATATTGGCAGAGATATATGTGGGACCCTGGGTGAGAGGGAATATAGTGGCATAGTTACTGGGGACCCAGCGAGGAGGAATATATGGAAGAGTTACTTTGGGTCCCTGGTGCAGGAGGGAATATATTGGCAGAGTTACTGGGGACCCTGGGAGAAGGGAATAACATTGGCAGAGTTATGTGGGACCCTGGTGAGAAGGGAATACATTGGCAGAGATAGAGTGGAACCCTGGTGAGGAGGGAAATATTGGCAAGATTTTTTTTTTTTTTTTTTTTTAATGTGGGACCTAGTGAGGAGGGAATAAATAGGCAGAGTTACTGTGCCCTGGTGAGGAGGGAATCTATTGGCAGAGTTATGTTGGGACCCTGTGAGAAAGGAATATATAGCAGAGTTTATGGTGGACCCTAGGGATTGGAGGGAATATAATGTCAGATTACATGGCACCACCCTGGTGAGAGGGAATAATATTGGGCAAGTTATGTGGGATCCCTGGTTGAGGAGGGAATATAACTTGGGCTGAGTTATGTGGAGCTGCGTGCGATTATATTGGCAGACTTATGGGACCCCTGTGAGGAGAATATATTGCAGAGTCACTGGGACCCCTGTGTAGGAGGGAATTATGAGTGTGCTTGCGTGCGAGTGTCTGTCTGTTTTGTTTGTTTGTATTGTTGTTTTGATGTTTTAGTTTTTAAATATTTTTATTTACAGAGCTACTGGTCCCCATTATTTATAGAGCACTGTCCCCATTATTTATAGAGCACTGGTCCCATTATTTAAAGAGACTGGTCTCCAGCCTATTAGAGCACTGGTCCCAACCTATAGAGCACTGGTCCCCAGCCTATTAGAGCACTGGTCCCCAGCCTATTAGAGCACTGGTCCCCAGCCTATGGATCGCGAAAAGTGGATCGTGACTGGTTTTCTGTTGGGGTTGCCATCTTATACACAGTAAAATAAACAAACATTTACAATATTGAATTTTTTAAGGGGTAGCACATCAATCTGATATATTACAACAGAAGAAAAAAACTTAACATGAAACGTCTGGGAAATAAAGGAATAGTATCGCATTAACGATATCTAGGAAATCTAGAGTCATTTGTGTATCTACTTTGCAAAATTAAAGAAGAAAAATAAATCTTCGAAATAATGTCATGCTTTGAAAAACTCTGTAGATAAATCTGAAGGTCAAAGAAATGAACATTTGAAATAGGAGATTAACTGGGCATCTCGAATCATTGAATATGAACACCATCATTAGCTGAAGAAGTAACTACATTGACACGAAATCCATTTTCTGCATATCTTGTTGTAGCAGCATTCCCTATCATATTGCAAGAATTCGAGAATTTTTCCTCAGCACGTAACTTTTTTAATGTAAAATTTCTGACACAAGTTTTGGTGTAGTTATGAGTATCATTAATTCTGAAATGCCTTTCGTGTTTTAGTTCCATTTGTGTCTACGAAACTCTGAGCGAGTGGATTTTCAACTCTTCTTCGTTTAAATAAAAAGTAATAAATAAATTTAATGTTGAGCATGGCATGAGCTTGGAGTTATCAAAAAACTCACCAGGGAATTTTGACCTTGGTTAATTACATTCAATTTCAACCATAGCATCAAATTAATTTTAAACCTAAAAATAAAATAAACATGATCCTAATACAATTTTTTTTGTTCAGTTGTATTGTGGTAGCGGGTCATTTGGCTTTCGCCACCTGGACCTCTGATATAGAGAATTGAATATAATATGCCATAGGTTTTTTTTCAAAAGATTTTTGTTATTGTTGTATTTATGTGTCTCTCTTAGCATTTCATTGGTTAATTTACTATTCGTGCTAAAGGAAGGTCCAAAATTATTGGTCAGTAACATCCAGAGGCGTCAAGGGGGTTGGCGATACCCCGTGCGGTTGCTCATGGTGTCACCCCCTCACGCTTACCCCATAGACCTCCTCCGAGTCTACCAAATAACTGGAACATACAGGATTTTTACATTTAGGTGTCAACCCTTGTGATGGTGTCACCTGGTGCGGGTCCGTACCCCTCGCACCCATTAGTGACGCCTACGTGTGTTATTGTTCGTGGGATTTAGCGCTGCGCTGTTCCGAGAGTCACTAAAACTGCAAATTTATGGTTTTAATTTCAAATAAATCCAAAATGATCTAGTGCATTACAGACAAGTACCACATATGTATATTGTCAGTTATTAAACTGATTGCCAATTTTTCAGCTGTCAAAAGATATGTTGTTAAAATGATAGGCCATTGTGACAGCTGTCAAAAAGATAAAATGTTTAAATGAGAGTCCTTTGTCGCAGCTGACAAGATAAGTTGTTTGAATCACGGCCCCTGGTGACAACTGTCTAATGATAAATCAAAGGGAAAGTAAACTCGTTTATAGACGTATTATGTTTTATATACCGTATACACTCATTCTATAGCCCGTTCGTTCATAAGCCGACCCCCCCCCCACACACTTTTGGAAGGAAAGGTATTAAAAGTGTATAACCCACTCGCAAGCAGACATTAATAATATGACAGCTTAAACAAAATGGTAGACATTTTTTTAAGCTACAAGCTAAATCGATCATTATGATTGTTTACTTTGTACTGCCTATCTTTTTCTTTGTGCTCTTTGTTAGGCAAAAGTTACCGGTATTTAAAAAAATAATCTTTGGTAAACAGTGACGAAAGCGCGTACATTAAAATTCGTTGTTGAAAACCAAATTTGTAAAACAATGTATTAACAAGTCACAAAAATTAATAAAAATGATTAAATAAGGTAAGTGCAGATTTTAATAACATATTATAGCTTCTGGTAGAGCACTCGAATCTTGTAGAATGTAGAAAAGACCTTAGTGATCTACAATAACAACACCGATATTCAATATCCATGCAGAAATACGTTCATGACCCGCTCGTAAGCCGACCCCCCCAACTTTTTCCCTTAGATTTTGTCCAAAAAAAGGTCGGCTTGTGAACGAGTATATACGGTATTTTCTTTATACCATAACTTCAACTTTCTCCCGATCAGCTCACAGTTTAAAGTTATAATTAACAATAAAGATCGTAAAGACAAATCAAATATTTGATACACTCACACGCTATCTAAGTCAATGACATTTGTTTTAAAATACATGACATATTACACTATTTTGTCTTGGTTTTCTTGCATACACATGAACATATCTCATCCACTTATACAAACATGAACCTATGCTATTTAACTGATATAAAAGGTAACATAAACATGTATTATTCTGATATTATAAACAAAAAATATAAAACTATAATAGTATAGTATACTAATATAAACATAAACATAAAATCTTTATGAACGTTTTCTTTCAATGCGTCACTAAGCATAAATACGATTGCTCATCCTATATAATAAAAAGCAAGTTTCTGTCCGGTCATCTATAGGGATTGGTCCCTCAAACACATGTGACTCCTACAGCCAATCATATTGAACACGTATACGCGGACGTTCAAAACAAGTTATTTTTGGTGCAGTATTTCTTCCAAGACTTTATTTTGAGTCGTGCGCTTTGGGATTTATAGTCAAAAGCTCTGTTTTTACGAGTTATTTATTTTAACTATAATGAATAGTATTTTTGACGTGATGCACATGTATGCCGGTCTAGACGGCTGTTTGGGGGGGGGGCTACAACAACATGCCACCGAACGGCTCGTATTTTATAAGTTCACAGTTGCTCAAAAAACGTTTTTAATTTTACTTTAATGCTGTTACTACATACATTTCTTAATATCATTAGTTTTACCTCATACATTTCTTATTACTGATTGCATTAATTCACAGATTTCTTATTATCAATATTATTACTTCATACATTTTTAATATCAGTAGTACTACTTCCAACCTTTTATTATCAGTAGTACTACTTCCAACCTTTTATTATCAGTAGTACTACTTCCAACCTTTTATTATCAGTAGTACTACTTCAAACCATTCTTGTTATCAGTAATACCAGTAGTACTATTTTCAGCCTCTCTTATTATCAGCAGTATTACTTGACATGATACTTCCGGTTGTTCAAAATGGCGGAACCTAAATTTCTCTGCTGTCATTAAAAGACAAAAACAATCAAGCGCTGGAGAAATATACAACATACAAATGTAAATTAAGGAAATTAAAGTTATCAAGAAACTGATCTTCGAAATGAATACCCTCTATGCTCGTCTGGTTGTATTTTACTTGGTTTTGTCATTTTGTGGCTGTAATACTATTAATATTAATCCGGAAGTTGTCTCACAGCTCTCACCAGTGGCTCATAGAAACTGCAACGTGCGCAGTGACCACACCCCGGGCAACGGCTTCGACTGGCTGGCTAAACCTGGTGAGGGTAGCCGACGGGTCTCAAACCCTCGGTGATCTAGATATGTCTATCTATGCACGTGAAGACTGGATTCGGTGGACAGAGCGGAGGAACCACTAGTTGGTCAACGGTCAAAAGGGCGAATCTCAGCAAAGCGGTGTGGAACGCTAAGGGCATGACAAGACACACAGGACATCATGGCCATCCACTGCACCCGTCTCCATCACCAGCCGTCTCGACTTAGTCCTGCCGCTGGATAAGATGGCCTCGGGCGAGAGAGTGAGATCGACGAACTGCGCAACTCCTTCTCACTTAAATCCAAATCACCGCGCAAGTACTTTTGTCATCCATCCCATCGGATGACTAGAGTGGTCCTCGTCGTATCGACGGACGAACGAACATTACTTGACACCTTTCTTATTAACATTTGCACTACTTACTGCCTTTCTTATTATCAGTAGTACTACTGCACACATGTCTTAACCTGTTTTTCTGCCAGGAATCTGGTGAGCTATATTAAACCCGCTGTCTTATTAGTTACGGAGCTTAATCTTGGCCCACACATCCACTTCTGCTGGCTATAAATGAAAACAAAGCGGTGAATAGCTTAGTAAGCTTACTACTTGATTAAATTAATAACATGGACCTTTCCTCTTACTGAGAAAACATAGTATCTTCTTCTTCTTATCTTATCTATACAGACGCTCCTTCTATGCAGAAGATTATTGCGTCCACAGACCATGACAGATGATTTGTTTGCAAGTGATGCAGCGTTCACAGGCCACGGCTTTGTGGGTTCCACGCATTACCCAGCCGCCTAACTAGTGTTAGGTACCCATTCGGAGCTGGCTGACTCAGGGACGCCCTAGGTCCGGGAACAAATCCTTGCATTCATATGGATTCGAACCCGTGCCCATCAGTGCGTCAGTCGAGGGCGCTGCCACTCGACCACCAACTTTAAAATGAGACCTCATGTCCCTATCACCGCGTCCCTTTCAAAGTGGTCTGCCACGATATTCATGATTATAAAACAAAATATCAGCAAAATTAACTTGTGTGAAATCTTATGAACTGAGTTCAGTTTTTTTTAAACAATGGGAAATGTCAGCTTGAAAAGGGTTTGTCTTTTAAACTGATGAAGGGTAGTTCCAGCACACGTAAAATATGTAACTCATACACTGATGAAGGGTAGTTCCAGCACACGTAAAATATGTAACTCATACACTGATGAAGGGTAGTTCCAGCACACGTAAAATATGTAACTCATACACTGATGAAGGGTAGTTCAATTAAAAGTAAAATATGTCAATTATTAAATCATACTAATTCGTTACATAGACTTTTTTGTCAAATGATTTCTGAGCTTGAATTGCATTTTTAGTCTCCCAAGTTTTGTTACAAACAAAATTTTAAATCCTAAGAAATTATTTATTAACCTTACTTTGATGAGATCTGTACTTCTGGTACGGACACATGCAATCAAAGAAAATAAAGATCAACTTGACCAAAGTTTAAAAAGAGCTGTCAGAATCATTGCTTGATAATATTCAAAATTGACAAGAGTAACACCAGTAGTTATATCATTAAAACTAGAACTACTATAGGCAGGGCCGATCTTAGGCCACTGCAACATACGCGGCCGCAGTGGGCCCATCACTTTCATAGGCCCCGCCTATCTTAATTTTCTCTTATTATACTTATTAATTCCTTATCCCTTCCCAGACTGGGCCCCGCACAATCCGTTTCGCATACTAAACCACATAGGGCCACGCAATTGCTAAGGCCGGTGTTGCAAAATAAATCCTCCCCCATACAGAGTCTCCCCCCCAGAGACTCTGTTTTAAAACAAATCCTCCGGGGGAGAAAATGTTTTCCTCCCGATTAAAATAAGTTCTCCCCTACCCTGTAAAATATAGTCTCCCCCAAAATAAATCCGCCCCCATCATACTTTCGATATAAAACAAAGAGATCGTTAAAAAACAAAAGAATAAAGAATACTTACTTATGTATTGCTGTAATATTCACACATGTTTAATGTAATACTATTTATGGTAGTGGCGTAGACAGAGAGAGATAAGAGGGGGGTGCGGTCCATACTGTTTGACACCTCTCAGGGGCGTGACATAATATTCACACATGTTTACTGTAATACTATTTAATGTAGTGGCGCAGATATAGAGAGATAAGAGGGGGTGCAGACCATACCGTAATGACACCTCTCAGGGGCGTGACATAATATTGACACATGTTTACTGTAATACTATTTATTGTAGTGGCGTAGATATAGAGAGATAAGAGGGGGTGCGGACCATACCGTAAAGACACCTCTAAGGGGCGTGACATAATATTATTAATATTCACACATGTTTACTTTAAAACTATTTATGGTAGTGGCGTATATATACAGAGATATGAGTTTTGGGGTGTGTATAAAGGCAGTTGTTTTGTTTCATAAAGCAAGGATTATGACTTTGAAGGCATGGGTTTGTGTTGTTACTATAAACGGTAAAGTCGTAATAACGTTGGGTGTTCAGACGGTGAGAAAGATTCTTACTATCCATCTAGAATCGGGGGGAAGGGTGGGAGTGACCCAATTAAGTAAGCGCACGGAGGGAACAAAATCTGGCTACGACACTGACCTGTTTAACTTATGACCTGATTATACAGTCTTTGGGCTATGCATTGTTATTGTGAGACGCAGAGGCGGGGCGTCAATGGGGTGGGGGGATACTGGTGGTGCTGACTGCACTGGCTGACACTCTCACAAGGGGTAAATTAAAATCTAAAATTAAGTATGTTCCCGTTATTTGGCACTGGCAGATTCGGAGGAGGACTATGGGTTTAGTCGTGAGCGGGTAACACATTGAGTTTACCGCACTGGGTGACGCA
This sequence comes from Ampullaceana balthica, assembly GCA_944989445.1. Lineage (NCBI taxonomy): Eukaryota > Metazoa > Mollusca > Gastropoda > Lymnaeidae > Ampullaceana > Ampullaceana balthica. The sequence goes on from CALYLW010000272.1 coordinate 1,122,453, forward strand.
AACCTTAGTGATGCCTCTGGCGAGACAGCTACACTAATAATATATATATTAATAATAAGTTATTCCTTTAATAACTCTATCGATACATTTATTACTTTCAAAATATCCAATTTAAAATCAAATAATTTACTAACAATTGGCTTCTTGTATTTAAATTTTTCTCACACTCATTTTATATATGCTACAGTAATAATGTGTCAGACTATTTATATGACTAGAAGTAAGAAAAAAAACTGCTAATAACCACGCAACCTTAACTACAAGTTATTATAGACAGAACAATGCTTTTAAATATATATATATATGTATGTGTGTGTGTGTTAGATATTACAAATGCTTTGTACGGAATAAGCGTGATTTCAGTTTCAGTTACTTTAATTTATTAAAAAATTTGCGTACACACACAAACATAGATTTTTAAAATTAAATTATTTTTAAAACATTCAGAAATACTTTGCAATTATTGAACCTTATTTTCATATCATCACCATGCACGAATAGATTATCTCATATCACGATTATGAACTTATCTATTACTGTACACGTGTATTATTTTTCTTGATGAATTTGAATTTTTAACTGCCATTACAGTTTGAAACACAAAAAATTATGGCTGCGAAAATTAACGATTAATTTCTAGATTAATCGTTAAAAATTTTTTTAGCGATTAAACTTTTTTTAACGATTAATCGACCCACCTTATAAATGTACTGGAAGTCAAAAAGTGAAATATTTCGGCCGATAAATATAAACCAATTTCCGGACGATTACACGAATAATTTGGCTTTAAACTATTGACTGACGTGAATGTTCAAAATGTTGAAAACGGTTACTATGTCCATTGAGAGTAATCGTTTGCCTACCATACAATGTTCTCTCTATGTCTAAGCTTCGTTGGTCCATGTGCAAATTAAAAAAACTCGTGTGCAAATTTGCACAACGTATATTTTTGTGCAATATTTTAAGAAATTTGCTGCGCGGTTATTCTAAACTCCTGCGTGGCGTCGGTCAAATATCTGCGCAGCCGCGCTGCTTAAAGGGAACATTGCTACCATGGTTCTAAACACTTCGCTTACATATCACCTGCAAACCGAACATCCACTGTCTGTTCCCTAGACAGACAGACAGGCAGACAACAAATGCGTTTTATATGTATATTGTATAGAGATATCAAATACTGTGTAAGGAATAAAAGTTATTTCAGTTCCAGTTACTTTTATTTAGTCAAAAAATTACGTACGCACATAAATCGATTTTTAAAATGAAATTATTTTTAAAACATTCAATAATGCAGGGCAATTATTGAACCTTATTTTCATAACATTACCATGCACGAATAGATCTTCTCATATCACGAATATGAAATTATTTTTTTACTTTCCAAGTGTATTATTTTCTTTATGAATTTGAAATTTTAACAGCCATAACAGTTTTTAAACACAAAAATATATTAAAATTTTAAAACATTTTATTGATGTGCAGAAAATCAATTCAGCTCCGGGTCTTAACATAAAATTTAGACATTCGCTCCAATAATCTTGACAACCATTTTCTTCTCTTCGTATAATTTATACCTCTGTCTTAAGTGTCTAAACTAATTATGACATTTAGGACATACAAGTCTAGACATCCTTTAACATATCTTATAAAGTCTTTAAATTGTACTTTGATGTTAGAATTATGAATATTATATTATTACCAGAATTTCTAAAATATTAAAAAACTTCAGGAGAAAATAAACAGAATGAGGGTGAACACAAGTAAATCACAACTACAAGTTACACTTTTCTTTTTAGTAAATATAACATACTTCGAGGGCGAGAATTAAGCTACAATTGCAATTATAGTAAGAAAATATTCTTTATAAGGAAATTTTTTTTTATAAAAAAAAATTTATGCCATAACTAGTAAAGCAAAATTTATCAATTATATATTATAAAAATAATGTTAAACATACACACACACACACACACACACGCACGCACGCACGCACGCACGCACGCACGCACACACACACACACACACATATACGGATATACAAAAATTACTTTACTGACGCTTCCTTTTTTACCGGAGATTATTGCGTCCTACGCTTATCAATGGTTTCTGTCTAGTCTTGCATTTTTATGATAGTTTTAATGTGTATGTGTGTGTGTGTGTGTGTGTGTGTGTGTGTGTGTGTGTGTGTGTGTGTGTGTGTGTGTGTGTGTGTGAAAATGTCACTTGAACTTGTTTGTTTATTTATATTAAAAGAATTTTTATTACAGTGAACCTAAACACTTTTACATTAAATTTATAAACTCAAATACTTCATTGCAGGACATTACAATATTATTAGGCACTAAACATAATTAATTTTGAACAATTAAATAAAAAAGCCTACAAAGAAGTGCATGCAAAACATTTCAAGTAAATGATAAGCTTACAGGATGAAAATTGAAAGTTTTAGAACGTTATTAACGTTCCACGTTCCTTTCGTCCACGTTTGGCTTTTCTTTCTTTGGGAAACGAGATTACAGTCATTTCACTCAAACAACGGCATAGATGGGCACGCATTTCCGAAGTAACAAATATTTCCCGTTGCAAGTCTAATGCTCCCAGTGCAAGTTCGAATGAATTAGCTGCCGCGTACACTCCACAGTCTTTGCTGTTGTGTTGCCGTTGACAAGGAAGAAGTGTTACGTGCAAATTTCCTTGATCGTCACATTTATTTTCAAACAACTGTTTCATTTGACGTTTCACATTGTCAGAAATCGACCCACGCATACTATCAGCAAACACTACTCCATTGTCAGTACTAGCTACGGTTATCCAATGGTTTGTGTCATGCAATATCTGTACTGTGTTTGCATCTACTGCTCGAAAACCATCAACTGTTTGCCGTAACAAAGTTGTTTGAAAATTGAAACGAAATTGTTTGCGAATCACTGATTTTCACCATTTCGTCGTCGGTTTGGTACCAAAGACGTAGATTACAGACATTAACTTTACTGTTGAGAACTTTCCCTGATAAATCAGTTAATTTATACACACCCTTACCAAGCACTTCATGAATAACATAGGGTCCAATAAAACGAGGTTCCAATCTATCACCCATGCGCGTGACTTTCCTTGTATTGCATTTCAGCACTTTGTCGCCCACATTAAATCTTGCACCCGAATGCTTAATATCGTATCGTTCCTTCTGCTTAGCCTGTGCACACTGAATATTGGAACATGCAGTTTTTCTTATCTTACACACGGTCTCTGTGATATACTCCATCCTTGCATTAGAGGCTGTTGAAGTTTCTGGAATATCTGCAGTCTCATTGCTTTCTTGCAAATCACATGGTAGTTTTGCTGGAACACCAAACATCAGCTGGAACGGGGTGTACAGCACTGAAGCCTGCCGGTTAGTTCGGTAAGCGAAGGCAATCGGTTGCAAAAAGTCGTCCCAATTGTTCTTTTCTGTGTTCACTAACTTCATCAGCTGTGTTATTAGTGTCTGATTGAATCTTTCTGTCAGGCCATTACTCTGTGGATGGTACGCTGACGAAGTCGATTGTTTTATAGACATTATATCGCACAAATTCTTTACAAGAGCATTGCAAAATTCTCTCCCCTGATCGTGCAGCAGGAAATGACAAGCTCCATAACGAAAGACAAGATTGATCAAGAATTCGTGTACAGAAAGAGCTGATTTGTCTGGCAAGGCTGCAACTTCAACCCCCTTTGTTAGATATTCAGTTGCGACAATTACAAACCGCTTTCCTGATTGTGTTTCATTTAATGGACCGATCAAATCTACACCCCAGCGTTCAAATATATCTGTAACTTTAACCGGATGTAACTCAGCAGCTAGTGGTTTATTGTTAGGATTCATCCTCTGACAATGACTACAACTTTTGCAGTAATCACGAATGTCCTCAGCCATACCACGCCACCAAAATCTTTCGCTAACCTTTCTGATTGTTGCGTCCTGTCCAAAATGACATCCACCAATAACGTCGTCATGTAGACTTTGTATGATATTGATAGATTCATTTTTGCCTATGACAACTTTCTGATTCTTTTCACCCTTGCCTTTGTGATAGAGTGTTCCCTTCGTCACAATAAAAGATTCTGCGTGTTCACGCAGTCTTCTTTTGGAATTCTTTGTGTATAATTTCGGAAACTTTTTATTTTCAATATAATCCACGATTTCAGCAGCTATACACGGATCCATGATAAAATCATTAGAATATCAAAATGAATGAGCTTATATAATGTCCACATATAATATCCACTTCTGTTTTGACTTTTGACTAGCAAATCTGAACTCTCTCACTGTCTAAATCTATAAAGAATTTCCCAAACAACTCACCACCTTATATTGCGATCTCTTATCTACTCGGGTTATAGCCCCTAACCCCATTTCTCCCTCCCCCACTAGCTTGATTATCTGTTATATTAGGTTTACCATTGATTACTTGTTGATCGTACAACTAACAACTATACATAACTCCCTCATGCCTCCCAGTACGTGACTATTACATTAGATTAACTCATTAGACCATGCAGTTGTCCTACGCAATCTCCCTCATACCTCAGCAAACAATGACTCGATAAACAACTTAAATGGACAATACGTGCCCGTCTTGAAGCAATCTACTCATTAGCTAGTCTCGTACCCGCCAAACAAATGACTCTTTGCGTTTTCCTGTCGCAGGTCCTCAATTACAAAACGCCACCTCTCAGCTAGACACCTTCAGTCTCGTGAGCTCTAACATTCCGTAAGGTAATTGACTCTATGCCTAACTAATTCAGCGGCACACCTATGCGTGAATCTCAAACTAATTAAGCGAGCGCCTCACCTCAACCCAGATCTCCACAGATCACTTTGGTTTAGGCTATAAAAAAAATAACGTATCGAGTGACTCCAACCCAAGCTACGACATTCATTGTTTAAACGTGTGACCTCATTTTTGTGTGCCTTAGTTTTGGCATGTGCTGTATTTCTTGAGACAACTACACAAAAAGTAATCCCATTTGAAAGTTCTTTTAATATATTTTAAAAGTCAACTTACAATTTTTATAAATTTACAATCCTTGGCAACTTTAAATTTTTTAAAAATTTTCTGCTGTAAATTTAGTAAAGGCTACCGATAAAAGTCGGTAATAATATTTTTTGAATTATTATAATGCACACATAAAAATCGCAAATTTTGTGTAAGTCCTAGCCACAGGTGCTTCTCTAAAACGTAAAGAATGAATTATTGTTCCAAGACATCAGTGTCACGTTCTAATATTACTTGATCATCTTTGTTTTTCAGTTCATTTGTCTGTTATTCTTTTAAATAACTCTGGGCAATTAGCCACCTCAAAAAATGTGTGTGTCGGGGCATGCACCCACTAAGCCAGCCAATTGCTACGCCCCTGACCAAGCTTATGATTCTTGAATTGCCAATAATCATACACAAATGCATGTAGAACAAATAAAAAATATATTGTAAGTCATAAAGTTTAATAAAACAATTATTTATAATTTCCAATAATTAAGGGGAGGATTCATTTTAACCCCGGAGAGTTTATTTTAAAACAAAGTCGCCCCCGGAGACTTTGTTTTAAAATAAACTCTCCGGGGGAGACTTTATTTTGGGGGAGACTTTATTTCGTGACACCGGCACTGAATAAATTAGAAGAACAAAGAGAAAATTAGTAATGATATTAATTAAACAATATAATTTGCAATTGTCACGCAAGTCAGTAGTGTCTGTCAGTCAGTCCTGACGCTACTAATTTAAGAAAGCAGGGAAAACGAAATTACTGCACCAAAACTTCTAAAGGTGTGCAAATTAAATATGCGCTGTAAAAAATATTATATGAGGTCATTGTTTTCGCTCATATTTTAATTTTGGAAAAGGGAACATTGTAAACAGAGAATTAGATGGTGGTTAATTATAAAAATAAAATAATAAAGGGGGCGCCGTAGGCGCCCTGCAACCCCTATTATAGAATACTTTGTGTACATTTCAGAAAGTTTAATATTTCGTATTTATCAAACAAGGACAAGTTAGTTGGGCTTTTGAAAAAGGTCGGCGCCGTAGGCGCCCTTAAAAAAGTGCATTTTTTAATAAAATAAATAGATTTCAGCTGAAAACTTCCGTCATTTTTTACGGGTGTACGCTAGTATTATTATATTACATTATATTAGGCAATTCATTCTAACTTGGAAATACAACACAAAAATAATCTAATACCACGCTCAGATAGACATAGGGATAAAAACACTTTTCTTATTCCATAGGCAAAGACAAACGCATGCAAACGCATTCTCGTTCTTCCCGTCTGTAATTTGTGGCGCGGAATGGATTACCTGATAAAAACCAGAAAAACAACATAAACAACATTTAAAACTCTAATAAAAATGAACGATTCGACATCGAAAATGTATAAACGTAGAACGGTACAATCTTCTGTTTAGAAGGAGCGTCTGTTAAAGATAAGAAGAACGCATCTTTCTGAAAATTTATAAGAAAGACATTTTTTTTTCCAAAATGATTTTTGAGTTCAACTAACTGAAAAAAACTTCACTATCAAAAAAACTTTGTTAATAGACCAGTCACCAGCTCTGGTTATTTATCTATTTACCCCTTGTATAGTTGATATAGACAAACTGAGATTTACGTAATACGTTGTTTTTAATGACTGTCGTTCTTCTATTGCTATATGCATGTCTCCCACTAAAATCTGTGAACTTTATTTTTCCTCTTTTGCTGTCTGCAGAGATGAATCACGATTAAACACCAAATATTTAGACAGCCCAACCAACAATTGCATAATCTTTTTTTGTTCTTTTTCTATTGCTTAGGCTTTGTTTTATTACAAATTTGTTTAGTTTTAGTTTTAAGGCTCCTAATTTGTATATTCGTTGAACGATTTCAAAAACAAAATGCAATAAATATAAAATTCTATATACACAAAACAAATGTAATAACTTGTTACGCAATAAACATAATGGAAAGTGATTTACACTTTGCAGTAAAAAGTCGGTGGTCGCCATATTAATATTTCATAGTGTAAGTGTCAAAAAAAAAGCACCAAAATGACAGCATGGTTTCATCCACTAACTAATGTCATAGGCAATGTTCCCTTTAGGCTGCCGCGCAGATATCTGACCAGTTTACAATTACCGCGCAGCAAATTTTGTAAAATATTGCACACAAAATAAATGCTGTGCAACTTTGTACATAAGTTTTTTCACTTTGAACATGTACCAACGAACCTTATAAGGATCTTTTGCCATAGAGTCTTAATTTTGTCAAACTTTATGTTTTAGTTTTTCGTTTAGTATTTCAGTGGCTCATTACTGCTTGTGCTTGCGACTGGTCCAACACGATTGGTCAGTCTGTGAAGTGGGTTTTTGGTAGACAGAGTTCCGGCCCCTGACTGGAACTGGGTCACGACGATGTTCTCCGGCGCAAGGTACACCGCCGCGTAGATCTTCGGGACGTACAAGAAAATAACGGCCACCGTGTGGTTGAGCAGCAGGGTCATGGACAGAACCAGGACCCGGACGAAGCCCCTGCTGGCCGTGAAGTACGTGGTGATGAAGGCCAGCCAGATGATGAGCGTGGTTGACACGCACATGGAGATGAACCGCGACTCGTTGAAGTTGTCCGGCAGCTTCCTCGTCTTGAAGGCAAACACGGAGCAGAGGCAGACGAGGACGAGGTTGTAGGTGAGGAACGAGGTCAAGCCAGGTATGGTCAGGTCGCAGGAGAGCTCGACAAACTTCTCCGTGAGGACCGGTTGGTTCTTAGTGGCTGTGGGCGTGTACACCGCGTAAATGTACGCACAGATGATGACCTGGAGATTGAACGTGAAAATATTTAGTTTAAGAATAAGAACTAGAAGGATTAAAATTATTATTATAACTGCAATAAGAATTAAACCCGCATGAATGACAAGGGTTAAAACAATGGTCAAAGTTAGTTATGGTTTACAGAAACGAGAGATTGGAATAAATGTATGCTGATAAATCTGAGATCATTTTTACTAATTGTTAAAAATAGATTTATAAAAAAATATAACAATGTCCCAGAGGGGTGTCTTATCTACTTAAGGGGTCCGATTTACCAAACGTGACTAATTTATTTTAGTGTTTCATTTTATTGTCTCGCTGTTTTCGAAAAGAAAACTGCAATAAAAGGTAGTTTGTGGCTTTGCGATACTTAAATGAAAAAGCAGATTGACTAGGAAAGCCTCCACCAGGATCATTTCAAAAGGAAAGATTAGGAAAAGACTGAACCTAAGTTCTACCCTCTTACAATAAGACCATATCTAGTGAACCATAGTTCTACAATCTTACAATAAGACCAGATCTAGTGAAATTAAGTTCTACCTTCTTACAACAAGACCAGATCTAATGAGCCTAAGTTCTAGCCTCTTAAAATAAGACCAGATCTAGTGAACCTAAGTTCTACCCTCTTACAATAAGACCAGATCTAGTGAACCTAAGTTCTACCCTCTTACAATAAGACCAGATCTAGTGAACCTACGTTCTACCCTCTTACAATAAGACCAGATCTAGTGAACCTAAGTTCTACCCTCTTACAATAAGACCAGATCTAGTGAACCTAAGTTCTACCCTCTTACAATAAGACCAGATCTAGTGAACCTAAGTTCTACCCTCTTACAATAAGACCAGATCTAGTGAACCTAAGTTCTACCCTCTTACAATAAGACCAGATCTAGTGAACCTAAGTTCTACCCTCTTACAATGAGACCAGATCTAGTGAACCTACGTCCTACGATCTTACAATAAGACCAGATCTAGTGAACCTAAGTTCTACCCTCTTACAATAAGACCAGATCTAGTGAACCTAAGTTCTACCCTCTTACAATAAGACCAGATCTAGTGAACCTAAGTTCTACCCTCTTACAATAAGACCAGATCTGGTGAACCTAAGTTCTACCCTCTTACAATAAGACCAGATCTAGTGAACCTAAGTTCTACCCTCTTACAATAAGACCGGATCTGGTGAACCTAAGTTCTACCCTCTTACAATAAGACCAGATCTAGTGAACCTAAGTTCTACCCTCTTACAATAAGACCAGATCTAGTGAACCTAAGTTCTACCCTCTTACAATAAGACCAGATCTAGTGAACCTAAGTTCTACCCTCTTACAATAAGACCAGATCTAGTGAACCTAAGTTCTACCCTCTTACAATAAGACCAGATCTAGTGAACCTACGTTCTACCCTCTTACAATAAGACCAGATCTAGTGAACCTAAGTTCTACCCTCTTACAATAAGACCAGATCTAGTGAACCTAAGTTCTACCCTCTTACAATAAGACCAGATCTGGTGAACCTAAGTTCTACCCTCTTACAATCAGACCAGATCTAGTGAACCTAAGTTCTACCCTCTTACAATAAGACCAGATCTGGTGAACCTAAGTTCTACCCTCTTACAATAAGACCAGATCTAGTGAACCTAAGTTCTACCCTCTTACAATAAGACCAGATCTGGTGAACCTAAGTTCTACCCTCTTACAATAAGACCAGATCTAGTGAACCTAAGTTCTACCCTCTTACAATAAGACACGATCTGGTGAACCTAAGTTCTACCCTCTTACAATAAGACCAGATCTAGTGAACCTGCGTTCTACCCTCTTACAATAAGACCAGATCTAGTGAACCTAAGTTCTACCCTCTTACAATAAGACCAGATCTAGTGAACCTACGTTCTACCCTCTTACAATAAGACCAGATCTGGTGAACCTAAGTTCTACCCTCTTACAATAAGACCAGATCTAGTGAACCTAAGTTCTACCCTCTTACAATAAGACCAGATCTGGTGAACCTAAGTTCTACCCTCTTACAATAAGACCAGATCTAGTGAACCTACGTTCTACCCTCTTACAATAAGACCAGATCTAGCGAACCTAAGTTCTACCCTCTTACAATAAGACCAGATCTAGTGAACCTACGTTCTACCCCCTTTACAATAAGACCAGATCTAGTGAACCTAAGTTCTACCCTCTTACAATAAGAGCAGATCTGGTAACCACATAACACTGTATCGTTTCAGTTGAACCAGATCATTCCAACCTTGAGATTTGAAGTGCTAATAATCTTTGCTTTCATCCAAGGCGATTAAATCAGATGGGGATTTCAAATGTAAAGTTACTCTCATACTCTAATAACTAGCGTTTTAAAGATAAATATTTCCCAAATGATGAAATCAAATATGTATAGTAGATTGTGTTTGTTTCTTTACTTTTTTTAAAATATACAGAAATTACATTTTGTTTCTTATCAAGTTTTACTTTGGGGGTCAAAGTTTATTCACATTTCATAAGTTTATCTACATTTCATAAGTCATCCTGACTGAAAAGGATAGAAAGGCAGTTTAGGAAATATATTCGTAAAATATTAAGTTTTAAAGAATATGTCACAATTGATGAGCCAGACATGCAGTAGGTAACAGTTTCTCTTATATTATGTTTCTAGACTGCTTTATATTTCTCCGCATGCAAACAGATGTACTTGAAACATTACATCGATTACAATGGCATTAACATGAAGTTTTTATTTTTAATATTATCATTATTATTATTATTTAATATTATTATTATCATTTTTATCATCCTTTTTAAAACAATCTTATCAGATACTAATTAAACATCTCAGCGTGTCCCACCATGATCGAACAATCCACAAATATTTCCGAAATTCTCATTGCTTCCACTGACAAAGAACATACGCATAGACTGTATAAATACGTTTTTAGAATCCCTTAATCTAGATTTGATACTCGTTGGTTTGGTCTGACACAGATTGGCGCACACAAACCCCATCAATGACAAGGTATCGAATTTTTCTTTTTAGCACACATCACCTTCGAATACTGAGTGTTTATAAGGCAGACAAACAATGACGCGAATACATAATTTCTCCACTACTGGGTTAGACAACATCGTGAAACGATTACTGTCATTGGGGCGCAAATAATCTGAAACATTTTGTTTACTCAATTCGTCATTGTAAGTACTAACTATGCACAGAGGCGTCGTTAGGTACGCGTGAGGTCTGGTGCAACAATGACCCCGTGGGGCCTCCCTAAGCGCGGGGCCTGGGGCGATTGCCCCAGCCGCCAGCCGAAATGCCACTCCTAACTATCCAATTCAAATTCCAGATTTATAGCACCACGGAGTTCTAATGAAATAGTTTTTAAAGACAGGTTCGTCTCAAGGTCAAATGTTACTGAATCTCGCTAATTTTGTTTTTAAATCCATTCCGGCTGGACAAATACAGAACATCTAGGGATGTTTGCTTTATTTACAAGACTACAAGACTACAAGACTACAAGACTACAAGACTAAAAGACTACAAGACTACAAGACTACAAGACTACAAGACTACAAGACGTACATGTTTCAGTTACTTATCTATTTAATGTTTGTTAAAAACTTTTATTAGTGTGAAACCAGGGACAAGGTTGGAAAAAAGCCATGAGGCAAGAAACAGCGAGGTGGGCGCATTGAAATTAACAACAGGAAATCGTATATCTATTAATGGAAATAAGATTGACATAAAAGCTTTTTATATCTTACTTCTTTTCACCTCGTGCATGAAGGAAATTTAAAGACCATATTTAACTACAAAACGCCATTATCGAATAATTCTAGTGTTTTCCGCATTGATCTGCTGTCTAGTTTCAAGCGGGCTGCTATCTGTGTGTGTGAGCGCCAGGGTGACAGTGATCTCAACCACCGATTGACAGTTTTTGGTATTTTTGCTTTTATCGTGACTGCAGAAACAGATGATACTGTAACACACAGGCGTTACAGCACAACCTTCATCCCACCACAAATACAACCCAAAGCCAAACAGATGATACTGTAACACACAGGTGTTACAGCACAACCTTCATCCCGCCACAAATACAACCCAAAGCCAAACAGATGATACTGTAACACAGAGGCGTTACAGCACAACCTTCATCCCACCACAAATACAACCCAAAGCCAAACAGATGATACTGTAACACAGAGGCGTTACAGCACAACCTTCATCCCACCACAAATACAACCCAAAGCCAAACAGATGATACTGTAGCACACAGGTGTTACAGCACAACCTTCATCCCGCCACAAATACAACCCAAAGCCAAACAGATGATACTGTAACACAGAGGCGTTACAGCACAACCTTCATCCCACCACAAATACAACCCAAAGCCAAACAGATGATACTGTAACACACAGGCGTTACAGCACAACCTTCATCCCACCACAAATACAACCCAAAGCCAAACAGATGATACTGTAACACACAGGTGTTACAGCACAACCTTCATCCCGCCACAAATACAACCCAAAGCCAAACAGATGATACTGTAACACACAGGCGTTACAGCACAACCTTCATCCCACCACAAATCCAACCAAAGACAAATGCACGCACCCGTGAGTATAAGGATGGGGCAGGAGATTTAAAAATATGGGTTGTAATCAATAATCAAAATAATATTCGATTAAAAGGAGTTTTGAGAAAGGTGAAAGGTCAGACGGGTATTTATACATTGTTTCTTTTACTGTGTTCGATACTCGGTGTTCGTAGCTACTGAACGCATAAAATTGTTCAATATGATAATAAATGAATCAAATAAAAATAAATTAAATAAATGAAAGTACTGTATTACGTTATTTTTTAATCTGATGTGTATTTATTTTGAAAACTTCAGTCATTTTTATATATATACTAGAAAAATACCCGCACTTTGTAGCGGGAGTGTGCGGACTCTGTATCAAAGTATTATTTGCTGGTTATTACAATTTTTATTTGCCAAGTTAAATTTCAGATTCATCTATTTAGTTAAAATCTTATGAGAAACAGAGATATGCCATTTTACCGCGTGAGTTGTTTTCACTTAATGCAGTGTCTTTTAACATAACCTTACTATTTAAAAGATATGATTTATTAAATAATGATTCTGGCCGACCATAATAACTAAATTTACAATGTCAATCCCACTTGTACAAAATTAACATAACTTATAGGTTTTCCGAAAGAGCTCTACCACCCTCGTCACTCAAAAATTTAATATATACTAACGAAACTGCATCGTATCACAATTGTAAGTTATATAATATTTGTAACCACGTCTATGAGATAAAGAACATGTGGCACTATCCCTTTAAAATGCAAAACCTAAGTGACTCATACCGCAAATAAACAAAATTATAAATGTCTTTTCTAAAATACTTTTTTTTTAAAAACGGACGTATTAAAATGATATCGAAAAAATGTGCACACCACAATTTGGACAATATAGAAAGCTGGCCGCATAAAATAAAGTCTTGTTATAAAGTAAATGTACTGGACCAAAATAACTCCTCCTTTTGACCTATTCCTAATGGTTTGCACAGGGAAATAATATTTAACATTTTTTATGTCTCTATATTTTACGATTTATATTTACGGTTTATAAGCAATGTGTATAATTTCAAAATGGAATCTTTTTTTTTGTTCCCTATTTCGGATAAGGCATCATATTTTGTAAATTATATTCAATGCACACACACAAAACAGATTTTATATCTGGAAAAAAAAATGAAAAAAAAAGATTCAACCGTCTGTTCATAAGTGCATCTTAAAAATGATTAAAAGGCAATTTTAGAAATGGCCAATGCTTTTCTGAATACAAAGGAATGAACATAAAAACATATTCAATTCGCAATTCATATTAATTAATATTCATTAAATTTAGTCAAGTTTTGTTGATACGTTCGTTAGCGAAAGTTTATAATGTATAGTGTATATAAAGCTTAAGTAAACTGTTTTAAAGTGTAAGTTTATTTGACATAGGCCATCACTTTCAACATAAAATAAACTCGCTACATCTATGGTTTTTAATTAAATGTCGAGTTATGAATTAAATTTTTAAAAATCCCAGTTTTATTCATTGCATGTAAAATATTAATACAATGTATCGTGAAAATAATTGAAATAAAATAATTTAAACGCATATGTAATATATAAAGCTCAGTTGATATTTTTATATTTGTTTGTTTGTATCCATTTAAAAAAGCCACTGCTTTGTTGACATTTTTCCAAATGATCTCTGCCACTGTCGTCACTAAAAAAAACTCATATATTTACGACACTGCATCGTAACACAATTGTAATTAATACAATATTTGCAACAGCGTCTATGAGATAAAGATAATAAAGATAAATAAAGAAATTAGGCTATATTCCTAATTTAAAAAAAACAAAAAAAACCAAATGAATTTTATGTTAAAAAAATCAATTTTATGTTAAAAACGCATGAAAAACCATGACAATAATTGATTTTAAAATTGCCTATGTTAATCCATCATCAAAGGAATGAACATAACATATTCAATTCGCAATACAAAATAATTAAGCGTTTTCAGGATCACTTTATTTAGTTTAATCTACTTACGTTAATAGGTCCGGTAGCCTAAATTTAAATAGTTTGAAAAAAATACTGACACAATTATTACATAAATAGGTTTTTATTAAATGTCGAGTTATGGAACAGAAAATAATTAAAACACATTCGCAATTAAATTTAAACGTGTAAACAATTAAATCTAATGCATCGTGTGGCAGTTGTAATTAAATATGTTTACGTGTCTATCTAATATATAGAAAGTAACAGTAAAGAAAAGAACAATTCTTTGTACTACACAGCTCAAATTATGAAGCGTACACGAAAATGTGCACACCGTAATTAGACATTATAATATTTTTTGAATGCGCACCGCTGAAAATAATGTATTGAGGAAAAAAAACGTCACCAAAAGTAACTTGCTTTGAACGACATTTGAACGTCCGCGTAAATTTGTTCAATACAGAAATGAGGTTAAATTTTTTTTTCTTTGTCTCTGCATTTTCTGATTATTTAATTTACGGCATTCGGGCAAAAGGGACAATTACAAAAACTAACTTAAAACCAACTTCAGGGTAAAAGGAACCGTCCTGCCAAATTTGGTCCCCGTCCGTCATTTGGATTTTCCGTGATTGTCTAACAGAAAGTCGAAAAGCGAAACATACAAACATACAAACATACAAACATACAAGCACCAACTGAGCTTTATATATTAGATATATATATATATATATATATGTATATATTAGGGAACAGCCGATTATCCAGAATGCCAGCTATTCGGACCGGTTATCGGGATTTTCGCCACTATCCGGATTTGGAAAATACTTATGGCAGATCCGAATAGTATCCGGATATCAATGTAGTAAAGAATTTTTGAAATCAAATTATATTAATAAGTTTATAAACAAATATATTAAAATTAAAAAACAATAACCAGAAATGAGTACATTTAACAAGAATGGATAGCGAGAGAGCATTTAGCACAGCGGGGAACATAAATGATTATAAGCGTTCTCGCTTGTCACCGAACTAACTTGGGATGTTTAAGTACTAATACATTCCTTCTTTAACATCCCACTTAGTTGTGTGTCCCAGCAATCAGGTTTTTTGTTGTTGTTGTTGTTGTTTTTTTGTATAAATAACTTCATGCTCTGTCCATGTTGCGGCCCAAAACCCAAGCAATGCCAACCTAAGCAACATATTAAAATCCTACCTGTATTCCAATGAGAATGCTGGTGAGTATGACCTGCGACTGGGGGCTAACGAATCTGGGTCTCCTGTTGTTCTTGGACCCGCTCTCAAAGATTCGGTAGATCCTGATGACCTTGACCAGCAGGGGCGCGTACAGCCAGGCGAAGCTGAGGCAGAACATGAAGTAGAGCACCCCGCACGTGCCCGAAGTGGGCGTGGTCTGGAAGAGGATGACCGTCAGGTAGCCGACGAAGATGGCCACCATCTGAAGGATGCTCAGCTCCCTGCTGGCCGCCTTGATCACGCGCACGTCCCGGAAGTAGACGTAGCAGAAGACGACGAGCGAGCCGCAGACAAGGGCCGCCACCCCGAGACAGACCTGGATCAGGGGCAGCGTGTCGAAGATGTCATGGTACGTCAGCGGGATCTCGAGGCACGTGGTGAAGTCCATGCCTGGGTCGGGCCATGTGTACCTCTCGCATGGCTGACAGCCCGTGTTGTTGTTGACGAGCCGCTCGTTGTCGCGGCACCTGCGGCAATCCCAGCAGCACTCGGGCTCCTTCTGGATCTTGTACTCGCCCACGGCGCATGGGCGGCTGCACACGGACTCGGGCACCGTCCTCGGGGGCTCACCCTCGGCCAGGGGCACCACGACCTCCTCCTGGCGGAGGTGATCCCAGGAGATTGGCCCGTTGACGTAGGTGATCGCCTGGCGCTCGATGTCGTAGATGCCTTTGACCCTCATCTCGGGTCCTATCGTTGACGTCCTGTTCACGAACGAGATGTTGGTGTGATCGAGCACGATCTGGTGCACCCGATACAAACCCCGGAGATCCCCGTAGTTATCGAACTTGATCCGACCATTGTAACTGGTGAACGTGACATTTCTCAAATACTTTATAAAAGATCCATTCTTCAGGCAAGCATTCGCCTCTCTACCAACCGCCTTCGGGCATTCCTTTGAGATCATGTCATCCGCTGCGTGTGCGAACGTGAGGACAGCGTCTATGTAATTCGAAGTGGTCTCGAAAAATACAAAATCCTTCGACTGCAGAATATCCACGCTCTGGTCGCACGTATTGTTATCGAACGAGCACCCGGCCAAGTTTTCCCAAATCGGTTTGAGCCACGGGTTCGTGCTGTTGGTGGGGTTCAGCCTCCTGAGGTAGTTGTAGTAGTCGGGGACGAGCTTTGCGTAGTACACGAACGAGAACATCCCGAGGACGTCATTTTCGTATCCCTGGAAAGAGGCCCTGTAGATTGCGCCCATTCCGTCGCTACCCAGCCAGATGAAATGACCGGTCGCATTGTAGCGACGGACCGAGTTAAAAATGTTTTTGGCCTGCGCCGCGTACAGGAACATGATAACGACCCTGGCCCGCGGGTAGCCCAGCAGGTCCTCCACCATGGCGTCGTAGTTGGTCCGGTCGTCGATGCGGTACGCGGTGGAGATGCAGATACCGTAAGCGTGGGCGTTCGATTTGATCGTGTCGTACGCCTTCTCGCCGTACGACCCTATCACGTACAGCACGGAGACGTAAGACCAGTTGTTGTCCTGGATGAACCTCAGCATGGCCGCCACCTGGTATTTGTCTGGAGGGGTCACCCTCACGAAGTTTGGGTACAGCGACTTGTCGCTCAGCCCGTCGCTCGTGGCCAGGCTCCCAACGACGGGGATTCCCGCGGTGTTGAGGGTCTGGGTCATCATGACCGTCGGCTGGCTGTTGGACGGGCTGATGACGCCGATGACGTCATAGTAGGGCATGGCGTTAGACTCGGCCCCGTAGACGGACGAGCTGTTACACATGAGGTCCTCGGGTATCAGAGGAGCGACCCTCGGCAAGAAGAACAGCGATTTGGCCAGCGCTATGTTTCCGTTGTTGCAATCATTCAAGATCACGAATCCCAGAGAGACGTTCGGCAGAATGCTCGGATCTTCGTTCACTAGTTTCGTAGCGAAGGCCGCAACTTCCGAATACTCTAACGTAACGGAACCGGCCCGGACGGCATCGGAACAGGACGGACCGATGTAATCGTTCAGCGCAACCAGATGGGCGAAGTTAATGTCGCCCCTCTGGATATACGATCTTGTGTCGAGGTAAGACAGGGCGCCAAGTGGGCTGTGTTGATTCGAGGAAAGTGCCACCGTTGAAGATACTGAGACGACACGAATCACGATTATGGCTGATAAAATGTTTAAGGTTGATCTGAGATAAGAGTGGGGTTCCATTATTCTAACATCCGGTTCGATAATAAGTATTCGTTTTTTAGGTTGGAAAAATTAAAAAATTAGATTCATCAATTCAGAAAAAATGTTTATTCAAAAATATGTCAAAAACTTGAATTGAATTAAAAGAAATCAATTTAGGAAGTTGCTAGGATAAATTTAAATATTCTGTTAGCCGTATCATTTATTGTTTTAAATGAAAAAAAATTGAACAAACAAATAATAGCCTATTACTACCTTTTCCCATTTAGATTTTTAAAAAATCCATTCCGAGGTTTTAAGAGTGTTTTAAAGACATTGTATGTCCAAGTCTCAAAGTAATATATATATATTTTTTTATTTATTTACTTATTTATTTTTTTATCTTTTTACATTTGTCCTCACTGAAAACACGATTTCGTTGTTTAATGTTTCTTAAGTAAAAATGATGTGCCAAAGTGATGTACGCATGTACTAAATATGTAAGCAAAGTTTAATCTTGAACAAATATGAGTTAATTTGTGCAAACGGTAACGGGCAGTTTAGCTCTGTGTTTCTTCAATGTCTCTTTCATTGTTAGAATAACCTTGTTTTATTTTTTCATCGTCACTGCAGCGCTATGAATGAATAGCAGCAGTAAACATAGGGCCGACTTTTGATCCTGGAAAACGCTGAAGTATATCCGTATAGGGTTTTGTTGTGGCTGTCTCCGAGGTTGAAGGAGGTTTTAATAAACACTCGCCCATCTCTACAACGGGCAGCCATAAGAGCCGTACACATCCCGGAGCTCAAAATCACATATTTCTAGAGAGAGAGAAAAGTAGGCGGGCTCTAGTGATCCTGAAATATTAACAAGAGATATTAATTATACATCATTTTAATAAAGCCAAAATTAATTAAATTAAATGTACAAAGTTTTTATTGGAGAGTTGTATCAATAATTCAGGTATTACTCTATCTACTAAAATATAATCTGAACAAATTTCTTTCGGAAATCAACGTGACCATTTTTATTCTGTTTAATGCGGCTACCTCCCAACTTGTTAGTTTCATGTAGATGAAATTAGTGAAAGTTGATAGAGAAAGAATGAGATAGAGTGTGTGTGTGTGTGTGTGTGAGAGAGAGAGAGAGAGAGAGAGAGAGAGAGAGAGAGAGAGAGAGAGAGGAGAGAGAGAGAGAGAGAGAGAGAGAGAGAGAGAGAGAGAGAGAGAGAGGAGAGAGAGAGAG
>CALYLW010000272.1:1143967-1201467 GCA_944989445.1 Ampullaceana balthica
AAATTATTGTTGCTCTTAGACAGTGCTGTCCAACCTTTTTGACCCCGCGGGCCACTTTTTTTTCCCTTATTAGGCCGGGGGCCGCAAGCAATTAACGTCTTAAGAAAATATTAAATGGATAAATACTTCCTACCGTATGTAACTTTGTCTCCTCATCAATATGAAAAATAACATGAATAAAAACTGTAACACATCTCTAATGTGATATTTGGCTTTGAACTGTACTTGCAATTTTCTTAATTTGCGGTTCGTATTCTGTAACTGCTGCTCTTATTAAGTTTTCCAAATGCTCATCAATCAAAGCGTTTCGTTTTTTAGATTTTATATTATTCACTAGCAGACCCGTCGTGCGTTGCAACGATCTCAGTAAAAATGAATAAATTTAAAGAAACCAATGAGTTGTATGTTTAAAAACAATTCTGCAGAAACCTTCGTGGAAGTGTGTAAAAAAATTCCAAGTTTCATAGCAAACGGATTAATAAATTAATACTTAAATAGCGTACAATAGAAGAAACGATATTAAGGGCCCCGGCCCCAAAATTAGTGATATTATAGTTTTTTTATTGCCATTGTACTCAAGCTATATTACTCAATATCGTGTAAAATTGAATAGGGAATACAATGATTAAAGTTTTGTAAAAATACATTTTAAGCCCCCAGCTCCGAGGGAATGGACATTAAGGGTTCAGTGCCCTATAGTAATATAGACCCTTAAGTTTGTATATACTAAGTTTGGTCAAAATCCAGTTATTTTCTCATTATCTAACGCTTAAACTACTTTTATATAACTAATAGAGGGGGAAAATGACATTAAAGGGCCCCCGGCCCATTCGGTGCAAGAGGTCAATTTCAAAAACCTGTTCATTTTAATTCAGTTTTATTGTGAATATATTTCTCGAGATCTTTAAAAAGTAAATAGGAAAAAATATCTTAATCATATACAAAAAAAGACATTTGGGGCCCCTGGCCCCAAAAATATTGACGTTAGAAGTTCAGTGCCCCATAGTATTTTAATATGGGCTACCAAGTTTTTTTATGCAAATTTTGGTGAAGATCTATTCATTTACTCAGTACCTAACGCATAAACTAAATTTTATATAGCTCATTTAAGCAAAAAACGACATTAAGACATTAAGGGCCCCAGGGCCCATTATGTGCAAGACATAAAGTTCAAAACACCTTTTCGATTCTATATGGATAATAGTAGATACATTTATCATTATTTTTCAAGATCGTTAGTAAATAAATGGGGAATAATTTCTTAAAAGTTGAAGAAAACTGGCATTTTGAACCCCCAGCCCCAAAGGAGTGGCCATTAGGAGTCAAGTGCCCTATAGCATTTTAAATATTGGCTGTCAAGTTTTTATATACAAAGTTTAGTTAAGAGCCATCAATTAACACAGAAGCTAACGCTTAAACTAATTTTTATATTTCTCATTAAGCAAAACATGACATTATGGGCCCCCGGCGCCCCATGAGTGTTAAATTTCGAAAAAAAGTAGCCAGGTACCATCCTGGGAGCATACTAAACAGTCTCGAAAAGTTTCATGACGATTGGATGAATGGTTTAGTCAGCTATAAAGGACATGCACACACACACACACACACACACACACACACACACAGACATACTTTGATTTATATATATATATAGAGAGAGATAGATATATAGAGAGAAATAAAATGACATAAAGGTGGCCCGGGCCTATTTCGTTGCGAGATATCAATTTCAAAAATGTTTTCATTTTAATTAAGTTTCATCAGGGATATATTTATCAAGAAGGCCAGGAGTTGGACTTTGGTTAGCAGAGGCTATTATGAGACGCAAGCTATGGGGATATTTCGAGAGGCTTGATGCCTGCTTTGTGATCTGCACCTACCCTGGCGTTGAAGTCACCGAGGAGGTATAGACTCTCATATGTGGGAATATTTGCTACTGCGGAGTCTAGAGCCTCATAGAAGTTGTCTGTTAACTCTTCTTCGGAGCAGAGAGTTGGTGCATACAGGCTGAGGATATGGGCTGCGCCAGATGATGTTTTAATTAGAGAGCTGCTCTTCGCGGATGACGCAGCCCTTACCTCACATTCAGAGATAGGTCTCCAACTTTTGGTCGACAAGTTCTCAGAGGCATGCAAAGATTTTGGTCTAACGATAAGCCTCAAAAAGACCAACATTATGAGACAAGGAACTGACTGCTTCCCAGCAATCTCCTTTGAGGGAAACACCTTGGATGTCGTCGATGATTTTACCTACCTTGGCAGTAACATCACAAGCACACTCTCCCTGGAAAAGGAAATTGAAACCAGAATCGGCAAGGCTTCATCATTAATGGCTAGGCTGAATAAAAGAGTGTGGAACAATGCACAGCTCACTGCTAGGACAAAAATCACTGTGTACCAGGCCTGCGTGCTCAGCACACTCCTCTATGGCAGCGAGTGCTGGACAACCTATGCCAAACAAACAAAGCAACTCAACAGCTTCCACTTACGATGCTTGCGCAGGATTCTGCACATCAAGTGGCAGGACAAGATAAAGAATGTCGAGGTACTCAGAAGGAGTCATATGCTGAGCATGCACTCAATCCTGAGTGAGAGGCGCCTGCGGTGGCTGGGACATGTCCGCAGGATGAACTCAGAGCGCATTCCAAGAGCCCTGCTTTACGGCGAGCTGGCAACTGGTATGCGGAAGAGAGGACGCCCCTGCTTGCGCTTCAAGGATGTCTGCAAGAAAGACATGAGTCTGGCGCAGATAGACCATAAAACGTGGGAAACCATTGCTGAGGAACGCACCTCCTGGCGGGCTAAAGTACGCGAGGGCATCCAAGTCGCGGAAGCTTCCCTTACAGTCAAGAGCGAGGAGAAAAGGGCCAGGAGAAAGAGGAAGGGGGGTAGAGGAGCAGGAGGAAACGCCATCATCCCATGAGGATGGACGGATGCCATAGATAGATATTTATCAAGATCGTTAAAAAGGGAATGGCAAAAATATCTTAAACATACATGCAAAAAGACATGTGGGCCCCAGGCCCCGAAGAAATCGACATAAAAAGTTCAGAAACCTTAAGTATTTTAATATGGGCTACCAAATTTTTGTATAAAAAGATTGGTTAAGATCCAATCATTTACTCAGGAGCTAATGCATAGAATACTTTTTTTTATAAAGCTCGTATAAGCAAAAAATGACATTAAGGGCCCCAGGTCCCAATAATTGCAAGAAATAAAGTGCGAAACATATGTTCATTTGAATAAATTTCAAAATACATACATTTATTTATATTTCTCAATATTGTTAAAAATTGAATGGACGATAAAATATTAAACATTTACTGAAAAAACAGTTTGGGACCCTGCCCCGAGGGAAGGGAAATTATGAGTTCGGTGCCCTATCGTATTAAAATATAGATCCTTCAGTTTTTATATACTAAAATGGGTCAATATACATTAATTTTCTCAGTATTTTACGCTAATACTAATTTTTATACAGCTAATATAAGAAGAAAAAAATTTAGGGGCCCCTTGGCCCTTTTGTTGAAAGATGTTAATTTCAAAAACCTATTCATTTTAATTCAGTTTCCTCAAAAACATATTCCTCAACATCGTGAAAAATTGAATGTGGGAAAAAATTTAAACATATACGAAGAAAATACATTTGGGGCCCCTGGCCCCGAAGGAATGGACATTTGAAGTTCTGTGCCCTATAGTATTTGAATATGGACTACCAAGTTTTTGTATTCAAATTTTGGTTAAGATCCATTCATTTACTCAGTAGCTAACGCATAAACTAATTTTTATATAGCTTATATAAGCAAAAGAAAACATTAAGGGCCCCAGGGCCCATTCAATGCAAGATATAAAGTTCAAAACACCTGTTCATTTCAATTTGTATAATAATGGATACATGTGTCCTTATTTGTCAAGATTGTTAATAACTGAATGGTGAATAAAACCTTAAACGTTTAAGAAATGTGAATTTTTGGGCCCCCAGCCCCAAAGGAATGACTATTAGGAGTTCAATGCCCTATAGTATTTTAATATTGGCTATCAAGTTGTATTATACAAAGTTTGGTTAAGATCCAACAATTTATACAGTAGCTAGCGCTTAAACTAATTTTTATATAGCTCATATAAGCAAAACAAATGACATTATGGGCCCCCGGTGCCCCATGAGTGTTAAATTTAGAAAACAAAGTTGCCAGTTACCATCCCAGGTGAGTACTCAATAGTCTCAAAAAAAAACCACAGACATACTTTGATTTATATATATATAGATAGATATAAGAAAAAAAGACATTTAGAGCCCCTGGGCCCATTTTGTGATAGATGTAAATTTCAAAAACTTTTTTCATTTAATTAAGTTTCCTCATAGATATATTCCTCAAGATCGTGAAAAATTGAATTGGGGAAAATACATTAAACATATACGAAGAAAAGACATTGGGGGCCCCCGGCCCCGAAGGAATGGACATTTGAAGTTATGTGCCCTATAGTATTTTAATATCGGCTACCAAGTTTTTGTATTCAATTTTTTTTAGATCCATTCATTTACTCAGTAGCTAACGCATAAACTAATTTTTATAAATCTTATATAAGCAAAAAAAGACATTAAGGGCCCCAGGGCCCATTCAGTGCAAGATATAAAGTTCAAAACCCCTGTTTATTTCAATTTGTATAATAATGGATACATGTGTCATTATTTGTCAAGATTGTTAATGACTGAATGGTGAATAAAATCTTAAACGTTTAAGAAATTTGAATTTTTGGGCCCCCAGCCCCAAAGGAATGACTATTTGCAGTTCAGTGCCCTATAGTATTTTAATATTGGCTATCAAATTGTCATATACAAAGTTTGGTTAAGATCCAACAATTTACACAATAGCTAGGGCTTAAAATAATTTTTATATAGCTCATATAAGCAAAAAATCACATTATGGGCCCCCGGTGCCCCATGAGTGTTAAATTTAGAAAACAAAGTTGCCAGTTACCATCCCAGGTAGGTACTCAATAGTCTCCAAAAATTTCATGACCATCGGATGAATGGTTTAGTCAGCTATAAAGGACATGCACACACACACAAAGACATACTTTGATTTTTATATATATAGACTAGCAGACCCGTCGTGCGTTGCAACGATCTCAGTAAAAATGAATAAATTTAAAGAAACCAATGAGTGGTATGTTTAAAAACAATAATGCCAGAAACCTTCGCGGAAGTGTGAAAAAAACTTGCAAGTTTCATAGCAAATGGATAAATAAATTAATAATTAAATAGCGTACAAAAGAAGAAACGATATTAAGGGGACCGGCCCTGAAAATTAGTGATAATATAGTGTTTTTTTCCATTGTACTCAAGCTATATTCCTAAATTTCGTGTAAAATTGAATAGGGAATAAAATTATTAAAGTTCAGTAAAAAGACCTTTGGGGACCCCAGCTCCCAGGGAATGGACATTAGGAGTTCACTACCCTACATTACTATAGGCTATTAAGTTTTTATATACTAAGTTTGTTCAAAATCCAGTTATTTTCTCATTATTTAACACTTAAGCTACTTTGTATTTAGCTAATATAAGGGGGAAATGACATTAAGGGGCCCCCGGCCCATTCGGTGAAAGAGGTCAATTTCAAAAACCTGTTCATTTTAATTCAGTTTTATTGTTAATATATTTCTCAAGATCTTTAAAAAAGTAAATAGGAAACATATCTTAAACATATTCGAAAAAAAGAAATTTTGGGCTCCCGGCCTGAAGATATTGACATTAGAAGTTCAGTGCCCCTTAGTATATTAATATGGGCAACCAAATTTTTGTGTGCAAATTTTGGTGAAGATATATTAATTTACCAAGTAATTTTATGCAGAAACTAATTTTTATATTTTCTCATATTAGCCCCAGGGCCCATTCAGGGCAAGATATAAAGTTCAAAACACCTGTTCATTTCAATATGGATGATAATGGATACATTTACCATTATTTGTCAAGTTTTTTAATAATTGAATTGGGGAATACAATCTTAAACTTTTAAGTAAAAAGGTATTTTGGGCCCCCAGCCCCGAAGGAGTGGCCATAAGGAGTCTTTTGCCCTAAAGTATTATAATATGGGCTACCAAGTTTTTGTATACAAAGTTTTGTTAAGATCTATTCATTTACTCAGTAGCTTAAACTAATTTTTATATAGGTCGTATAAGCAAAATATGAAATTATGGTCCCCTGGCACCCCATTAGTGTTAAATTTTGAAAAAAAAGTAGCCAGTTACCATCCCGGGAGCATACTGAATGGTTTAGTCAGCTATAAATACAATGCATACTCACACACACACATAGTTTGATTTTTATATATAGAGATATAGTAAAAAAAAACGACATAAAGGTGGCCCGGGCCTATTCGGTGCAAATGTCAATTTCAAAAACCTTTTCATTTTAATTCAGTTTCATCAGGGATATATTTATCAAAATCGTTAAAAATTGAATGGCAAAAATATCTTAAACATATATGAAAAAAGTTATTTGGGGCCCCGACCCCAAAGAAATCGACAAAAAAAGTTCAGAAACCTTAAGTATTTTAATATGGGCTACCAATTTTTTGTATACAAAGTTTGGTTAAGATCCAATCATTTACTCAGTAGCTAACGCAGAAATTATTTTTTTATAAAGCTCGTATTAGCTAAAAACGGCATTAAGGGCCCCAGGGCCCAATTATTGCAAAAATAAAGTGTGAAACATATGTTCATTTGAATAAATTTCAAAATACATACATTTATTTATATTTCTGAATATTGTTTAAAATTGAATGGACGATAAAATATTAAACATTTACTAAAAAAGACATTTTGGGCCCCCCCAGCCCCGTGGGAATGAAAATTAGGAGTGCAGTGCCCTATCGTAATAAAATATAGACCCTTGAGTGTTTATATACTAAAATGGGTCAAGAAACATTAATTTTCTCAGTACTTTACGCTAATACTAATTTTTATACAGCTAATATAAGAAAAAAACGACATTAAGGGGCCCCGGGCCCTTTTGTTGAAAGATGTTAATTTCAAAAAGCTGTTCATTTTAAAACAGTTTCCTCAAAAATATATTCCTCAATATCGTGAAAAATTGAATGTAGAAAAATATCTTAAACATATACGAAGAAAATACATTTGGGGCCCCTGGCCCCGAAGGTATGGACATTTGAAGTTCTGTGCCCTATAGTATTTTAGTATGGGCTGCCAAGTTTTTGTATTCAAATTTTGGTTAAGATCCATTCATTTACTCAGTAGCTAACGCATAAACTAATTTTTATATAGCTTATGTAAGCAGAAAATACATTAAGGGACCCAGGGCCCATTCAGTGCAAGATATAAATTTTGTGATAGATGTAAATTTCAAAAACGTTTTTCATTTAATTAAGTTTCCTCATAGATATATTTCTCAAGATCGTGAAAAATTAAATGGGGGAAAATACATTAATACATATACGGAGAAAAGACATTGGGGCCCCCCGGCCCCGAAAGAATGGACATTTGAAGTTATGTGCCCTATAGTATTTTAATATGGGCTACCAAGTTTTTGTAATCAAATTTTGGTTTAGATCCATTCATTTACTCAGTAGCTAACGCATAAACTAATTTTTATATATCTTATATAACCAAAAAAAGACATTAAGGGCTCCGGGGCCCATTCAGTGCAAGATATAAAGTTCAAAACCCCTGTTCATTTCAATTTGTATAATAATGGATACATGTGTCATTATTTGTCAAGATTGTTAATGACTGAATAGTGAATAAAATCTTAAACGTCTAAGAAATGTGAATTTTTTGGCCCCCAGCCCCAAAGGAATGACTATTTGCAGTTCAGTGCCCTATAGTATTTTAATATTGGCTATCAAGTTGTCATATACAAAGTTTGGTTAAGATCCAACAATTTACACAGTAGCTAGCGCTTAAACTAATTTTTATATAGCTCATATAAGCAAAAAATGACATTATGGGCCCCCGGTGCCCCATGAGTGTTAAATTTAGAAAACAAAGTTCCCAGTTACCATCCCAGGTAGGTACTTAAAAGTCTCCAAAAATTTCATGACGATCGGATGAATGGTTTAGTCAGCTATAAAGGACATGCACACACACACACACACACAGACATACTTTGATTTTTATATATATAGATGATGGGTAATCCAGCTTCACAGACGTAGGTACTCCCAAACATGGTTAATATTTTTCTACAACTTTTCGATAGTTGCGGAAATTCGTCTGCAGAAACATACGTCATCCAGAATTCAGTTGGCGACGAATTCGTATGTTTATCACGAAGCGGCGTGTTATGCTGAATCTCGATGATTTCAAGCTGCCCTGCACCTTCGTCTGCTCCTAATATGGTCTTTTTCGAGGCTATATTAGAGACATCACTAGTAAAATGATTTTCTACAAAAAGCAAAACAGGTGTAAGATTTCGAATATCTTTAAATCGATGTGTGAAATCCAGCTTTAACTTTTCTAATAAAAGATAGAATCGCTCATTTGTGACAAGCTCTGGAAGATGTTGAGCAGCCTTGGCAAGAGCTGGGAAGTGAGTAAAATTTGACTGATTTATTTGGGTGATGAAAAAATCGAGCTTGGATTCAAAAATACTGATTTCTCTCATTAGCGTTGGTAAGATTTGAAAACGTCCTTGCAATTTTAAATTTAATTTATTCAGGTGATCCGTGATGTCGGTTAGAAATGATAATTTTACCCAAAAATCTGGTAGTTCTATATAATTTAACAAATCTTCCTTCTTTTTAGACCTGAGAAACAGTTTTACTTCGTCAATTAGGTTCCAAAATCGTGACAGAACCTTTCCTTTGCTCAGCCAACGAACATCAGTATGAAGAATAAAATCCCCAAAACTGTTATCATACTCTTCTAACAAAGTCTTAAACTGCCTGTGATTTAATGGATTAGCTCGAATAAAATTAACACTTTTCACCACAACATCCATAACATTTTGCAATTTGTCATCCTTCAACTTTGAGGAAAGAGATTGCTGGTGAATTATACAATGATAAGATTGAATGTCTGGAAAATCATTGTCAGCTTCAGCAAACCAATGAGTCCAACTTTCCTTCCTATCATTGCTGGAGCACCATCCGTTGTAACAGAAATCAGCTTTCTCAAATTGATATTGTTGTTTAATAGAAAATCCTTCAGTGCTTTATATACATCCTCACCACGGGTTGTATCTTTTAATGGACGTAGTGTCAGTAATTCTTCTTTAATGGTCTGCCCCTTGTCAAACCTAACCCAAACTATAAGTTGGACCGTGTCAGTGATATCACATGATTCATCCAATGCCAGACTGAAACCAGAAGCGTTTTTTAAATCCGTAAGCAACTGCTCCAATATATTCCCGGACATACTTTCAACACGATTTGCCACAGTCTGCTGGGAAAGCTGAAGATAAGATATTTGTTTCTTTATTTTTTCCTTGTTTTTAAACTCAGAAAATAATGAATCAGCACATTCTCGAAAACAAAGTTTAACCGTTTCACCATCCCGATACGATTTTTGTTTCTTCGCTAACAACCAGCTAATTTTAAAAGACGCTTCAGTAGCACAATCACTTGAACTCAAAATCCGGCGGAAAACATTTTGCTGGTCATTTTTAATTCTTCTTTAAAGAACTAACTTTGTCTTCTCTTAGCTTTGTTCCTTTCGGATATTCGTTATCAAAATCGGCATGCACTCACTTGTGGTGTTTCTGGAGATTTGACTTTTTGATAACAGAAATAGTAGCCTGACAAATCAAACACACTGGCTTTTCATTAAACAGAGAAAACAAAAATTCGAGTTCCCACGAAGAGTTAAAAGTACGATTCTCTTCTGTAACTTTTCGTTTCCTACTCGCCATATTGGCTTTCTCTTTTTAGAAACAAATGTCGTTTCAAAAATCGTTCCTGTTATCTCTCAGAATTGTTTCATAAGTGAATTGCACTGATACCACAAACACAGCTTTTATTCTGGTTTCTACTATCAGAATGGTTCACACTCTCGAAATGAATACCAGTTACTGGTCTTTTTCCTTTTAAAAATACGGGATGGACATTTATTTAACCCCCCACCCCACCGCCCCCCCCCAAACCCAGGCAAGTTTAATTCAACTTGTTCACATTCCTATGCAGTGACCTGGGAATATCATATAACGCCCTATGTGTCATTTTGATTATCCTTGTTCCGACACTGACCAGGTAGATACAAATACAATCCGTCGGGCCACCGCTGACCCCGCCCTGACTGAAGCAACAGAAAGGATTTCTGGATGGTTGTATCCCCGTATCGGCGTATCGGATTTCAGCTAAGCCCAAGTTGCCCCATTGTTCACGTGAAACGCCAAGGACATAAATCTATCAAACCAAAAACCTCTTTTGCGGCACCCCACCCCGTCTTATTAAAAATGACACATTTCTCAGGTAGTCTCTAATAAATTATCAAAAATACTGAATCACTAAGTTTTTTTTTCTTTTTTTTTAAAGATAAGAAGAATTTTTACCAAGATATGGCGGGCCATTTTAGACAGGTCCGCGGGCCGCATGCTGCGGGTTGAACAGGCATGCTCTAAGCGGCTCACGTTCTAAAATTAGTTCATTTCAAATCACTCTCACTTTGATGTCGAGAGTTCGCGGTTTTGTCCAACAAAAAGAAGTAAACGCTGATCTATGTCCAGAGAAGTGATCCGTAGCCTCATTCAATCGATGGTAGTTACTCCCTGGGAGAGAACGTTCAGGAACAGAGATTGGTATCACTTTCACCAATCAATTAATTTTAATCACAATGACGGAGCCGAGATTTTCTGCCTGTTACATCAGCTGTGTGTGTCACAACCACGTTAACCAAATTTACTTTTATTTACACTGTACCGTCAGTACAGCATGGGCGACTACCTTCCATCCACTACTCAACACACACACATGAAAACACTGAATATAAATCGTGGAGTTCTAATTAATAAGCATGATTATTGAATTACGAAAAATAAGAACGCAGAGTTTCGGAAGGGAATGTGATTAAGAAGGTAGAATCTTCAAAGGCAAGACAACAGGTACCCCCTCTCACCCCACACACCTGACATCGCAGACTCCCCCCCCCCAATATACACCCCGACTTTGGTCATAGCAGTAAAACTGGTGTCCCCCCCCCCACCCCCTCACCTCAATAACTAAAATTAATTAAGAAAAAAAAACAAATAATGGGCTGAGACTGCAACAAGGCTATTAAATTAGTAAATGTATAAAATATAAACAGGGTATTAGTTAGCCTGACAGGACGTAACACAACAGCGAACGTTTCGGCAAAGAGCCTTCCTCAACGAACAAATAGTACACAATTAAAACGAATATAACGAAAGAATAAAAAAAACTTAGCTGTGGTGAAATCCAATTAGTCCAGTAGATATATAGTAAGGAGAGAATAGTAAAAGCTTATATAGGAAAAGAGAGGGTGAGTGTGGCCAATCAATCAGATTGTCAGTGCAAACACCAAATTCATCCCATGTGGTGTTAGGGTCCCATACTCTTGGATAGGCCTATCAACGGGTACCCGGTACCCGGTACCCGTTGCCGTGTGATTACCCGGGTAGTAAAATTCCGCCCGGGTACCTGTGAAAATGTGACATCAATGTCTATATTAACGAAGGCCAAACTTCGGCTCGCAAGCGGCTTTTTTGTGCTTACTTTGCGACTCGCAAAACAATTTATCAAATGAATTTTTTTTTAATATATGCTGTGAAATACATCTGAGGAGAAATATCTGTCAACGGGAAATAAAATACGGTCTGGACAAACTACAATATCTTTTGATACATCTTTTTTTTTCTCTGAAAATGAAACAGAAATCGCAAACACAAGATGGTTTTGGTTTTTTTATTTAATCATATAAGGAAAACAAAACTCCTCTGCCAAAAATAAGGATGGCCTGCATAGAGATGAAAGAGACAATGTTTGTTGTTAATAAAAACACCCATGCTTTGATACTAACTTTGAAATATGCCTACATTGGGTTAATTGTTTCTGTATCTAACCCCCCTCCTCCCTCCACTCCTAAAACCGCACCCTCTCCATTCGCTTGTGTTACTTGTGTTCGTTAACACGTGTTGACCTAGAAGGACTGAGGTTAATAATACGTACAAGGTCGTCAGTTTTTAAAGTTAATAAATGAGATAGTTAATAACAGTGTAAGATGGGTAAGTCGTCAGCCGCAGGATGGACTGTATAGAGATGAAAGAGGCTGTGTTTAGTTTGGTTAATAAAAACACCCCTGCTTTGACACTAACTTTGCTTTGAAATACACCGACATTGGGTTTCCGATTGTCGAAGTTGTTTATCTACCCCCCTCTCCTCCCTGCATTGGATTGTGTTTCGTTTGTTCATTACCACATGTGGCTTTCCCAAAAACTGATTTTAATATTAATACACCCAAATTTGTCAGTTTTTAAAGTCAATAAATTAGTTACTAGCAGTGTAAGATGAGTAAGGGCCCGTCCATAAATGACGTTACGCACCTAAGGCAGGAGGGGGTCACGCATTTGTGACGAGGGGGGGTTGTGTTTAAGAATGTAACGTTTCATCAAAACGTAAAACTTCAAATAAAAGTTCTTCTTAAATATTTGATTGCTTATAATTTATTTAATGACGTTTTACGTGGATTTACGCGTGTATCTATTTTAGAAAGCAACTTCACATTAAATACAAACTTAAATGACAATATAATAAAGTTATTTGACACATGCTCATTTTCAAAAAGGAAGTATAGCTCTTATGGGGGGGGGCAAAGCTTTGTGATGTCATATTTGAGGTGGTCTAACCTTTTGTGACGAGGGGCGGGGTTAAAAAAGCGCGTGACGTCATTTATGTATGCCTAACACGTCGGCCATGTGGCTACTGTGTGAAATGAGATGCATGGAAGGTGGCTAGGTACCATTGTATTGCGGTCATGACGGGAAAAATTATGCGATGTTTCGAACGGGTAACCCGGGTACCCGTTCGATATTTGGAAGGGTACCCGGGCAGCATTTTTCAACAATATTGACAGCCCTACTCTTGGATCAGTCTATTCTCCAGACTGACCCTGCAGGGTGTGTTTGTACAAGAAACCATAGCGGTGACAGACATGTCATCGACGCCCATGTGGTCACGTCCATTGAAGTGTCGGGAGACAGGACATTGTTTGTCTTGTCTATCGCACGTACATGCTCAGCGATACGGCAAGAGAGTAACCTCCCCGTCTCACCTATGTACTTCAAAGAACAGCGCTTACACACAATGGTGTAGACCACATTGCGGCTGGTACAAAGAAAGCCATTCCTAATCTTGAATATCCCCTTAGGGCAGACAATCTGGTCCATCTGGGTATCAAAGGGACATGTCTTGCAGCGAGGACGGCCGCATGGCTTGGTCCCCAGATGGGAGGATGGAATACAAAGTCGGCTACGAATCAAAAGGTCTCGCAGATTTTTTTCCCTCCTGAATACAATGAGGGGTGTGGTGGAAAATATGTTGTTAGTCTCAGGGTCAGCGAGGAGGATGGTGCGGTTTTTCAAAAAGATTTCCTTGGCTCTGATGTTGTGGGGATGGTATGTGAGAACCAATTTGCTCATCTCATTAATATCACTGATGCGTGATACGAAGGCGTCGGCACGCGTGACGTTTTTAACCCGCTGAAGCGCAGATTGAAGTATAGCTTCAGGGTAAGACCTTTGTCTAAAAAACTCCACCATTTCCAACGCCTTTTCCAAAGAGTCCTCATTAGATTAACAAAGTCTTCGGAGGCGAAGAAGTTGTGAAAAGGGGATAGAATCCTTACAGGATTTGGGATGAGACGAAGGATAGAGTAGGTAAGAGTGGCTGTCTGTAGGTTTTGAGTAGGCCGAAGTGAGGAGGCAGTTTTCCTGGAGAGTTACAGTAATGTCCAGGAAATTTACAGATAGTTTGTAAATTGTGTGAGTGAACTCTCAACAATGCGCCCCTTAAATCTCCATGGGGTACTGTTGCCCCAACCCTCCTATGGTTTCATAACCTATAGCATAATGTCCACCGGTTATATTAGGACATTCAGCGCTCGTAAAAATACATTCAAAACAATGTATTTTTATTAGGGCTGGTACTGATTTAAAAATGTGTTCGATTAATTCAGTGAAAAATTTATTTGATTAATCAATTAATTTCGATTAATTATATTTTATAATGCATATATAGATCTTTTTAACTCGAGTTAGCTCCATGGTTGTGACGTAATACAGCAAAATCGTTCTCCTATCCAAGAAATTAGGAAGAAAAACATTTTTGTGTACGTATGCATGTCTGAATTAATAATAATAACACGAGGGAAAAGTATGTAAGTAACAAAAAATTAAAATAGTTAATAATGTGGAGAAAATATTATAAATATTTTCTTAAATTTTATTCGAATTTCAATCGATCAATTTAATTTTAATAGTTTAAATTTTTTAAAGATTAATCGATTAATTAATTGTTAATTTCCACAGCCCTGATTTTTATCTTTTACATCACGAAAATTTTATAGATGTTATAGTGGATGTTGATGCTTACGTAGGAAAGTTTAGGACATTGGCGCATTCAAAGATACTAGCCTCAAAACTGAACAAATATGTTTGGAGTATCTTTTACATAATTTCTGGGCAGTCACTTTAAGTTATCTTTTTTTAAATACTTGTTTTGTTTTCATTTTTTTTTCTTCAAATTAAAAACCAACAGAAATAAAAATGAAGACAGAGCAATTTGTATGACTGTCACAAAATTATGATTTTTTTTATATTATACTAAATATAACGTTAATTTTTTATATTATACTAAATATAACATTAATTTTTTTATATTAGACTAAATATAACGTTACTTTTTATATTATACGAAATATAGCGTTAATTTTTGTTTATTTTACTAAATATAACGTTATTTTTATATTAAACTAATTATAGCGTTAATTTTTTATATTATACTACATATAACGTCCATTTTTTATATTATACTAAATATAACGTTAATTTTTTATATTATACTAAAATTACGTTAATTTTGTATATTATACTAAATATAACGTTGATTTTTTTTTATTATACTAAATAAAACTTTAATTTTTTATATTATACTTAATATAACGGTAATTTTTTTATATTGTACTAAATATACCGTTTATATTTTTTATTTTATACTAATTATAACGTTAATTATTTTATATTTGAAAAAAAATAAACTAAAAAATATTCTTAAGGAGATAACTATTTTTTTTCATACTATAAACAAATATAATTAAATAATTATATAATTACTAGAGATAACCCGCCAAAAATGACGGAATCTTTTTTGGTTCAAACAGCACTATAAAACAAAATCGATCGCAGCACCACCTAACAGCACTACATTCATACAGACAACGGGAATCAATAACATAAGTAATAATAATAATAATGAATTGATAATTTATATAGCCCTGTATCCCAGTAAGGAACTGGACTCACAGCGCTTTACATGAATGTATTTACATACATATAAGTAATAAATTAGCATTCATACCATAACAACCACATTAATTACAGTACATAATATCCTTGTTTGATAAATACGAAATATTAAACTTGCTGAAATGTACACAAAGTATTTCATAATTATAAATCCTCAGATTCTATTTTGACATCGTTCCCTTTTC
The DNA here is from genome assembly GCA_944989445.1 of Ampullaceana balthica. Lineage (NCBI taxonomy): Eukaryota > Metazoa > Mollusca > Gastropoda > Lymnaeidae > Ampullaceana > Ampullaceana balthica. Next base: position 1,159,645 of record CALYLW010000272.1, read on the forward strand.
AAAAATTAAAATATAAGCTAAAACAATGACGTCATATAATTTTTTTTTACAGCGTGTCTTTAATTTATAATTATTGTGCACACCTTTTTTGCGCTCCTTCCGATGCACGCCTTGTATTAAAATATAAGCTCAAACTTTTTATAGTAAAGGCGAAAATGAATTTAATGGGTAAGCCCGAAATCAATTACATCCATACATAAATACATACATACATACATACATACATACATACATACATACATACATACATACATACATACATACATACATACATACATACATACATACATACATACATACATACATACATACATACAGACAACGGGAATTATTTATATTGGTATATCATATATATAGTAACTATTGAATCACCTGGAGAATTAACTTGGCGTTGTTCCAAAGATGAAAAAGAAAGGGAGACAATTTCTCCAAACCGCTTCAGAGCACGGTGAAATTATCCCGCATGTCGGCGTCACCATGTGAAGAAAATGTTCAGGAAACTTCGCCGCGCCTCATTGATTACAAAGACAGCAGCCGAGTGAAGCGAGATTCTGGATGTGGGAAGGTGGTTGGTTTTTGTTTTTTTGTGCTGGTGGCCGACGACGGAGGAAGGGGGAGGTGTACAGTGACCGGTACACAGGCGAGGCGCAAGGACGATGGTCACCAACTTGTCTTCAACTCACCAGTCATTGGACTCAAGGGCGGTACAGATGTGCAGGTGTTACATATCTTCGTAGACACGAATTAATAGTCTGATATGCTGGGGGACTATGACAAGGAGGAAATATGGTGGTGGTGGTGATTGTGGCGATGTTGTAGTTAAGGTGGTGATAGCGGTGGTGTTAGTGTTGGATCATTTTCAGATTCTTCAAATTGAGATATTTGTTGTAAGATAGAGATTCCTCATATATAGATACCGCAAACATAGATTCCGCATACATAGATTCCTTATATATAGATTCCTCATATATAGAGTCCTTATATATGGATTCCTCATATAGAATCCTCGTATATAGATTCCTCGTATATAGATCATTCATATTATTATATATTCCTCATTTATGGATTCCTCGTATAGATTCCTCGTATAGTTTCTTCAGATTTATGTTTCTGAAATGTAGATTCCTGAGACGTAGGTTCCTCGAAAATATAGATCAAGGCTGCCCAGACCTGGAGTAACTGGGAGACATTTTATAATATAAAAATTATTGAGAGCTGCATTGAAGCACTAAGGGTCATTAAATCTCGCTTGGAATTATTTCATTGATCCTTGTAACATTTCACTCATAATTATACGCGAGCCGCAATGTGAACACCGAAGAACCGCATGCGGCTCGCGAACCGCGGTTTGGCCACCGTTGATACAGATTCATCATTAACATGTATTCTTTAATTATAGATCCCTAATGAATAGGTTTTCAAATATAGAATTCTCATATATATAGATATCTAATATATAAAGCTCAGTTGGTGTTTGTATCTTTGTATGTTTGTATCTTTTTATGTTTGTTTGTATGTTTGTATGTTTCACTTTTCCACTTTCTGTTACACAGCCAAGGAAAAACCAAATGACGGACGTGGACCAAATTTGGCAGGACGGTTCCTTTTAACCCGCAGATGGTTTTAGTATAGTTTTTGTAATTGTCCCTTTTGCCCGAAAGCCGTAAATTAAAAACTCAGAAAATATAGTGACAAAGAGAAAAAAATCTCTCTCGATTCCATATTGAACAGCTTCATGCGGACATTCAAAACGAGTTCATTTTGGTGCACTATTTTTACAATACTTTATATTCAGCGGTTTCGCTTTATAAAATCTTTTATTGTCAAATTACGGTGCGCACATTTTCGTGTACGCATCTTAGATTGAGCTGTGTAATTTTATTATAATAACATTCATATTTGGTGTGACCTTGCAGTGCAAAGCAGTGGCCTTTAATACGAATACTTTCTTTATATTATAGATGGGTTAAAATCAGTGCTTTTTTGTGACGGTACGCACAGGTGCGCCGTACCGGCACCTTTTTCAATGTGGGAAAAAATTATTACTTATCTTGTATTTTAACGTTTATCATTATTGGTTAATTACAAAATAAAATTGTTTTAGTCATTTAGTATCTTTGTATCTTTGTATCTTTGTATCTTTGCAGTTGTGATTTAGCTTGCATCAAGGTGCGAACTGGTAGTTAAAAGTTAGGCAATCCATCAATGAGTACCGGCACCTATTTTTTTACAAAAATAGCACTGGTTAAAACTATATTATTACATTCGTCACACGATGAATGGAATTTACTTTAAAATTAAGAGTTTTGTTATGTTGTTTATAATAACTCACAATTTAATTTAAAACATAGTAATTATGTGTGGGAATTTTACGTGTAAATAATTGGACCAAATCAAATAAACTTTGTCGTAAATTAGAGCACTTATTCTTTTTTTTAATAAATTTGTTGCATGTTCTTTATTCCTAATGTAGATTTATTTTTTATTATCAAATTTATCTATAGCTATCTATATATTTCTATATATAATAGATAATTAATATTTCTGCAACTTAAAATATTCTTGCTCCTTTAACTGGCTCAATCCTTTAAATTTACTAATTAAAGTTAAGCATCAATAATCTAAACATGCATATAAAGGCCATTGACCAATGCTGTAATTTTGTTTTTACATAGCTAAACAAATTGACAATTTAAAAAATAACTACCAGATTTATTAATAGAAGTTTATTAAACTCAATACAAGTGATCCTAAACGCAATAACTTAACATGTGCTACGAATTGAATATGTCAGGGTCATTCCTTTGTAGCCGGAATAATAAAAGCCACATTACAACAAATAAAACAAACACGTAAAAACAAAATTTTTATATAAATCCCTTATATATGAGACATAACTAACAGTATTGATTATTTACAAACGCGACAAACATTTACAGACTGAATCTGTCTTAACTCAACTTTGCTTCATAACCCTGGGGGGAGGGAGGGGAAAAGTCTGGTCACCGATCGCTGGACCGAGCTCAGCGTGACACGTAAAATGTAAATAAAAGCACGCCGGTACTTCGATAGGTCGCGTCGACGCGTGACTGAACAAGCACGTACAGTGAAATTGAATTACATACCTCGTATAGAGATAAACTAAAAATGCATTAATTTGATTACGGTACGTTCGATCGATCTGAAATTTTGATACGATACATTGATAGGCAAAACGGGTTGGTGTGCTAAATTTCAGCTCGATGGCATCACGGAAAGTGGGTCATTTTTTACTTTTGTTTTTCCGCCCGCACAAGACAGAGATGACGACAGAGACGGCGGTTAAGTTAATATAAGGGATTTAAAAATAATTAAAATTTTAAAAAAAGACCCGTAAAAACAAAGTTTTTGACTATAAATCCCTTATATATGAGACAGAACTAAAAGTATTGATTATGTTCCAACGCGAAAAACATTTACAGACTGACAGCGAGTGATGTCCCCTGTCTTTAGTAACGGGGGATGGGACGTGAGGGGGTGTCGGCACGACGGTCGCTGTCAACGCGTCAACTCAAACTCTCACGTGGAAAAAAAATAATAACAAACCGTGAATTTGAATTACATACGTTATATAAGGATAAACTAAAAATGCATTAATTTATTTACGGTACGTTCGATCGATCTGAAATTTTGACACGATGCATTGTTAGGTAAGACGGGTCCATGTGCCCAATTGTCGCTCGATGGCATCACGGGATGTCGGTCATTTTTTACTTTTCTTTTTCCGCCCGACCGACGTACGAAGAGATGACGACAAGATTTTGAAGTTAATATAATTTATTTAATAAAACAAACCCGTAAAAACAAAGTTTTTGACTATAAATCCCTAATATATGAGACATAACTAAAAGTATTGATTATGTTCAAACGTGACAAACATTTATAGACTGAATTTGTCTTATCTTCCCTTTGTGTTATAATCCCTGGGGGGCGGGTGGGAGAGGGGAAAGGTCTGGTCACCAATCGCTGGACCGAGCACAGCGTGACACGTAAAATGTAAACAAAAGCACGCCGGTATACCTGGTTAAAACACGAGATGTGTTCACCGATGGCTGGCGTGAAGTCAAGTGACCCGTAAAATGTAAACAATAGCGACTTCTACATATAGTTTTATATAGATAAAATAAAAATGCATTAACTTAATTACGGTACGCTCGATGGATCTGAAATTTTGACACGATGCATTGTTAGGTACCACGGGTCCGTATGCCAAATTTCAGCTCGATGCCTTTACGGAAAGTGGGTCATTTTTTAAATTTTGTTTTTCCGCCTGCCCAAGACAGAGAGAGACGACGGTGAAGTTAATATAAGGGATTTAAAAAAACAACCCCGTAAAAACAAAATTTTTGACTATAAATCCCTAATATATGAGACATAACTAAAAGTATTGATTATGTTCAAGCGCATCAAACATTTACAGACTGAAACCGAAATTATCTCCCCTGGCTTTAAAACTGAGGGAAGGGGAAGAGGGTGTGGACATGGACGGGTTGCGTCAACGCGTTAACTCAACTCCTGGTGTAAACCACCTGGTTAAAACACGAGATGTGTTCACCGATGCTGGCGTGAAGTCAAGTGACCCGTAAAATGTAAACAATAGCTACTGCTACATATAGTTTATATAGATAAACTAAAAATGCATTAATTTAATTACGGTACGTTCGATCGATCTGAATTTTGATTCGATGCTTTGTAAGTTGAGACGGGTCCGTGTGCCAAATTTCAGCTCGATCGGATCACGGGAAGTGGGTCATTTTTTACGTTTGTTATTCCGACCGCCCAAGACAGACAGAGAGAGATGACGACAGAGACGGCAGTGAAGTTAATATAAGGGATTTAAAAATTAGTCATTGTTACCCATAAACATACCGATGAATTATTTTTTAAATTATACCATTTGCATTAAAGCCTTAATTTTAAATCGTTGTATATATATATATATATTTATATATATATATATATATATATAAATTATATATCATTTCCATATTAAAACTACTGTAAAGGCCAACAAAAAGTATAGTTATTATTGATGCAGCACTTAATTACAAGACCTTATTTTAAGCAGACTAATTTCAATTAACTTTCATTGACTAATAACGTGCGCAAATTTTATTTCAAGCTTTTAAATAAGACTGGGTTAGTTTCTTTAAATTATTTTGGAAACTTCATAACATTTATAACTTTTATAATATAGTTTATTAGCGCTTTGATATAAGCAGCTATTGCCTTTTACAGAGAATGTTGAGGCGTAGTTTCTTAACTAATAGCTGCTGTTACAAATATTTCATTACTTTAAATAGTATAACGATGTGGGGTTGTAACTAAAAATCGTTTTTTTTACGTGACGGCGGTTGTCATCAAATATTTTTTTAAAAACTGGCAGTTAACTGTATTTACTACCCTTAAAATTGTAAGGGAGTTTTATGAGAAAATCAATTCTCTAGGTGAAAAGAACTCATTAGAAAGAACATTAGAAGTTGATGGTTTTTTATTTCTTAAGATTTAAAAAAAATTCTGATATATATACATGGCCTTATAAAAATATATACTCTCTAAACAAAGTGTGTTTCAAAGTTTATAATTAATTAGATACTTCCTTAATGTAATTTTTTTTTCATTTAGTGTCCCATTTGTATACTAATAAAATCCTAAGTACCCTTTCTCCAATGGTCCAACTTCCCATTTGAGTAAAAGTTTGTAAATTTCAGACTCATACTAAAAAAATAAGTACGACTGAACTCAGAACTAAAATTAATATTAAATCAACTGACCTTCCCTTATATTAGCTAAATTATTACAATATAATCATTGGCTAGTTGGCTGATGGATAAATCTAGACCAAATTTAAGTTAACATGAACCTGATAATAACTTATTTGAATTCTTATATCAATTGGAATTTAATATGTCCACTCCTTTCTGTCGAGTATACAAAAATCATTTTCCCCCTAAAAATGTATACCTTGGTTTCAAACCTTTTTAAGCGAAAAAATACATCTTAAATATACTTGTAAAATAAATTATCTAATTTCCAGAAACATAAACTGAGGGGGGGGGGAGGCACGGGATAGAGAAAAAGTGGACTTAATGATATAATTTACAAAATATGACGTCATATCGGAAAACTGAAATCAATAAAGAATTGAATCCCTTTGTGAAGCAGCAACATATTGGATTTTGGAATCCATCGGTAAATAGAATCGCTTTTTTAAAGAGACAGAAAGGGAAACAAATTATAAAAATAGTCTTGATGTATTTTAATTTGCTTTGTTATTGATTCATTTTATTTTCCAACTTTGAGTTCTATTAGCATATTAAAGACTACATGAGTTTCATTCCGAATGTAATCTCATACTACGTTGGATCTATAGCAATGAGAAATGTTTGTTTGCAGGATATTAAATTAAATTAATGCCCTTTTCGAATCGTTTGTTTAGCTTCATAGTGCTCTTTATGTTACGTAAAAATGTATCAGAATTACCCAATTACATTCTGCATATGTATATTTCTGAGCAACTGAAAGTTGCATTCCCAAGAGTAAGCATAACATTTAGTTATATTATAACCAGAAGGTCGAACGAAAATGGTTGCATACACATACATACTTAACATATAATTATTGGCATATTTTCAGCTACGTATTAAACCTCTGAGAGCAGTACACTCCCCCTGTAAAAGCGCGGGTAAATTTCTGGTATAATATACAATATAGAATCCTCATACATATAGATATATAATTTAGATTCCTCATGCAAATATTCTTCCTCGTGTAAAGAATTCTTCAAATATGGGGCCTAAAATGACATTCCTCTTCAGATATGGGGGCCTAAAATGACAATCCTTTTCAGATATTAGGGCCTTAAATGACATTCCTCTTCAGATATGGGGGCCTAAAATGACATTCCTCTTCAGATATGGGGGCCTTAAATAACATTCCTCTTCAAATATGGGGGCCTAAAATGACATTCCTCTTCATATATGGCGCGCCTAAAAAGCCATTCCTCTTCAAATATGGGGGCCTAAAATGACATTCCTCTTCAGATATGGGGGCCTAAAAAGACATTCCTCTTTAAATATGGGGGCCTAAAATGACATTCCTCTTCAGATATGGGGGCCTAAAAAGACATTCCTCTTCAGATCTGGGGGCCTAAAATGACATTCCTCTTCAAATATGAATTCGTGTAAATAAAACCAAAATACTAAAACTGAAAGAAACTTTCCAAGAAGCAGCAGAGCGTAGAATAAGTAATGTTCATCTCTCTAACGGTGTTACAAGGATTTTTATTCTGAAATTTTAAAAAATTACTTATCCTTAAACCAGTTATTCCCATTAAAAAAATTATACATGTCTAAATATTTCTATTGACATTTTACGCAAGTGTCTATTATATCTCCCCGTCCCAATCAATCTCTTCTATTATCCAATATCTACTCCTCCATCTATTTCCCCAGAGGATTACAACCACACCACCTACGCAATAGCACCACGTAATGGATAAATTAGACATTGAAATAGTGACGGTGCTCGAGCAAGTTAGCTATACCACTAAGCACAGCGTTTAATTGGATTTGATCGGTCTCTGATTTCATTGGGCTGTGAACTATCGTTAGTCCCCATCATTGTTTTACTGTTACGGCCCAAATCTATCGTTAGTCCCCTTCGTTGATTACTGTTACGGCCCAAATCTATCGTTAGTCCCCATCGTTGATTGCTGTTACGGCCCAAATCTATCGTTAGTCCCAATCGTTGATTGCTGTTACGGCCCAAATCTATCGTTAGTCCCCTTCGTTGATTGCTGTTACAGCCCAAATCTATCGTTAGTCCCCATCGTTGCTTGCTGTTAAAGCCCAAATCTATAGTTAGTCCCCTTCGTTGATTGCTGTTACAGCCCAAATCTATCGTTAGTCCCCATCATTGATTGCTGTTACGGCCCAAATCTATCGTTAGTCCCCATCGTTGATTGCTGTTACAGCCCAAATCTATCGTTAGTCCCCATCATTGATTGCTGTTACAGCCCAAATCTATAGTTAGTCCCCTTCGTTGATTGCTGTTACAGCCCAAATCTATCGTTAGTCCCCATCATTGCTTGCTGTTACAGCTCAAATCTATCGTTAGTCCCCATCGTTGCTTGCTGTTACAGCTCAAATCTATCGTTAGTCCCCATCATTGCTTGCTGTTACACCTCAAATCTATCGTTAGTCCCCATCATTGCTTGCTGTTACAGCTCAAATCTATCGTTAGTCCCCATCGTTGCTTGCTGTTACAGCTCAAATCTATCGTTAGTCCCCATCATTGATTGCTGTTACAGCTCAAATCTATCGTTAGTCCCCATCGTTGCTTGCTATTACGGCCCAAATATATCGTTAGTCCCCTTCGTTGATTGATGTTACAGCCCAAATCTATCGTTAGTCCCCTTCGTTGATTGCTGTTACAGCCCAAATCTATCGTTAGTCCCCATCATTGATTGCTGTTACGGCCCAAATCTATCGTTAGTCCCCATCGTTGATTGCTGTTACAGCCCAAATCTATCGTTAGTCCCCATCATTGATTGCTGTTACAGCCCAAATCTATAGTTAGTCCCCTTCGTTGATTGCTGTTACAGCCCAAATCTATCGTTAGTCCCCATCATTGCTTGCTGTTACAGCTCAAATCTATCGTTAGTCCCCATCGTTGCTTGCTGTTACAGCTCAAATCTATCGTTAGTCCCCATCATTGATTGCTGTTACACCTCAAATCTATCGTTAGTCCCCATCATTGCTTGCTGTTACAGCTCAAATCTATCGTTAGTCCCCATCGTTGCTTGCTGTTACAGCTCAAATCTATCGTTAGTCCCCATCATTGATTGCTGTTACAGCTAAAATCTATCGTTAGTCCTCATCGTTGCTTGCTGTTACGGCCCAAATATATCGTTAGTCCCCTTCGTTGATTGATGTTACAGCCCAAATCTATCGTTAGTCCCCTTCGTTGATTGCTGTTACAGCCCAAATCTATCGTTAGTCCCAATCGTTGATTGCTGTTACGGCCCAAATCTATCGTTAGTCCCAATCGTTGATTGCTGTTACGGCCCAAATCTATCGTTAGTCCCCTTCGTTGATTGCTGTTACAGCTCAAATCTATCGTTAGTCCCCATCATTGCTTGCTGTTACAGCTCAAATCTATCGTTAGTCCCCATCGTTGCTTGCTGTTACAGCCCAAATCTATCGTTAGTCCCCATCATTGATTGCTGTTACAGCCCAAATCTATAGTTAGTCCCCTTCGTTGATTGCTGTTACAGCCCAAATCTATCGTTAGTCCCCATCATTGCTTGCTGTTACAGCTCAAATCTATCGTTAGTCCCCATCGTTGCTTGCTGTTACAGCTCAAATCTATCGTTAGTCCCCATCGTTGCTTGCTGTTACACCTCAAATCTATCGTTAGTCCCCATCATTGCTTGCTGTTACAGCTCAAATCTATCGTTAGTCCCCATCGTTGCTTGCTGTTACAGCTCAAATCTATCGTTAGTCCCCATCATTGATTGCTGTTACAGCTCAAATCTATCGTTAGTCCCCATCGTTGCTTGCTGTTACGGTCCAAATCTATCGTTAGTCCCCATCCTTGCTTGCTGTTACGGATCAATATGACGTCATATTGTGTTTAGTTTCAGAATTACTTATTTGAATCGAATTTTAATGTAATCTAGAATGATTTCTCTTGAATACAAAAGTCGGAAATTCTTTGTAGGAAATTGCGTTTAATTACTCATTCGAGTTTTTATTACAAGTTTGTCTCTGCACGTTCGAGTTTCTCCGTTTGTTTATTAGATGTCATATGACGTTCCTATTTGTAATACAGTGAAAGATTTTTGTACTACTTTCTTCAGGCTGTAAATGACTTTTCTGGGTGTAGAGCCAGCTTTATTATTTCTATGAAATCCTTCCAAAAGGCTGATGCCCATTTGTACCTTTCGTGCTCCTTGTACCGCTGTACTTCATGGTTAAAGGAACTAAAAATGTATAATAATTTCGCATAGTCGTTCTGGGATCTAAGCATAACACAGCTAAGGTTTACAGTTGCTGGCCCACTGCCCGAAATATTTAGAACCAATTCAATAGCCTACGTATGGGCCCCTCTGTCTTATACGCTTACATCATCAGCATTTTTTTAAAAATGAGTCTTGAAGGGGCCTCTTACCACAGCCCCGTTGGTCTGTTTCCACAACCTGGCGACGGGCATGATAGAAGGTACAATGCGGCTAATTTGATGAGTAAGTCAACGGCGTTGGAGTTTAGTATGAGCATAGGGAACTTCTCTTATTATCACCCTTTCGTTTTACTACAGCTTGCATAGTCTTATTTCAGTGTGCAATCCCCAGATAGATTTATCGAGCGCAACAAAGGACAGCTAATATTTATGTAATGCTGTTGCCTTGGATGGTTTATTTGTGTTGTTCGTTTCAACGACTAATAATAACTCAACGTTGAATTAATGTATTAAATTAGAAGACAATTCACTGGAAAACTCTTCTGAATGAACGAATCTTTCATTTGAATAAACCAATTCCTTAATTACTCTTTTCGTGGAGCCAAAAATAGATGCAACGAGAAACGCCTGATTGTATTTTGAAAGCGTTGCTCTTAACAACAACAAATGACTAGTAAGAAACAATCATCGTCAGATTTAACAGTATCAATTGTTTTGGTAATGACTTTTTATTAATGAATTTGTTGCAGTTTGAATTTATTGTTTCCTGTCAAATTGTTTAACTCAATGACAACTAAAAGCAGATCATGACATTTCTCATTTTCTCTCTCCCTTCTTTCATTCTCTCTCTCTCTTTCTCTTTCTCTCTCCTTCTCTCTTTCTCTCTCTATTCCTTTCACTGCCTCTCTCACGCAAACACGTTTTTCTCTTTCACCAGTGTGTCTCTCTTTAGTGTCCAATTTTTTCACTCTGCCTCCTTCTCTTCTCTCTTTCTTTCATATAATTTCTCTTCATTTTTTCTTCTTTCTTTTCTTAATCCACGTTTTCTGTCATTCTCTCTCTGCCCCTCGCCTCTTTATCTCTCCCACTCTCTCTCTCTCTCTCACTCTCTCTATCTCCCTTTCTTTACCTCAGTTTTACTTTTCCTTTACTCTTCTTTCTACGGATTCCTTTTCTTCGCCTCCGCTCTGACCCCCCTTCCCCCCCCCCAACGAACACAAAACTCCTCTTACTGAAATACATTTTATTTTCTTTTTTGTCCTGTCTTCTCTTACAAATTAATCTTTAAAAAAGTTAAAAGTATTACTCTATTCCCTATCTTACCGTCCATATTAAAAGTGCATGATCGAATTGGGTAGTCTGGTGGGAGGGGTTGTAATTAAAATCTTTCCGTAAGTCACTTGAAGTTTAGCTGCACTCTACCTCTAGCGAAGTCTCACTTGAAGTTTAGCTGCACTCTACCTCTAGCGAAGTCTCACTTGAAGTTTAGCTGCACTCTACCTCTAGCGAAGTCTCACTTGAAGTTTAGCTGCACTCTACCTCTAGCGAAGTCTCACTTGAAGTTTAGCTGCACTCTACCTCTAGCGAAGTCTCACTTGAAGTTTAGCTGCACTCTACCTCTAGCGAAGTCTCACTTGAAGTTTAGCTGCACTCTACCTCTAGCGAAGTCTCACTTGAAGTTTAGCTGCACTCTACCTCTAGCGAAGTCTCCTTTTTTATTTAAAAAAATTGATTGGATTATCGGAATCTTGTGATAACATGATCAATTGAACTTTAGCTGTAATGAGGAAGGAATCTATTGACATGTTCGTTAGTTGACACAAGCGAGCAAGGAAAGGAAATACCGTGTGGTCCCGTGTCCTATGTCCAGTGTGATTGAGAGAAGACATGTCGTTAATTGTGATGACCGGGTCTAACTATTCCATTAACATGGGACATGGCGATAGGGTTGAACAAAGCTGTAATTTTAACGAGTAAATGATATCAAACAAACAACATGATAATAGGAGAGAAAGTGAAAGATCACAAGTTCACCACAGGGTCACGCCACAACAAGGTCACACCACAACAAGGTCACACAATAAACAAGGTCACACAATAAACAAGGTCACACCACAACAAGGTCACTCCACAGCAAGGTCACACCACAGCACGGTCACACCACAACAAGGTCACACCACAACAAGATAACACCACAACAAGGTCACATCACAACAAGGTCATACCACAAAAAAGTCACACCACAGCAAAGTCACACCACAACAAGATCATACCATAACAAGGTCACACCACAACAAGGTCATACCATAACAAGGTCACACCACAACAAGGTTACATAAATCAAGAGCGGCTCACAGTCCAAGATCACACCACTTTTCTTTCGATCCACGCCTGCGCCCTCATTATCGTCTCCCTTTCATGGGTACCGTCAGCATCAAATTCGTTTTTTAACGTCGACTGTCGATCGTAACAACGTGTCCAAGTTTGCGATGTTATCCGACATTATGCCAATTATCACTGAATCTGTTTCTGCTGTTATGTAAGCATTCAAATAATTTTTAACAAACTCTCCAAAAAAGTTTTAGAATTTCTTTAGTTTTTCTGTTTGCCAGATCTTTGCGGACAGCTCCATTAGCAGATGATATTAATTCACATCAATGCCCACTAACAGCGCTTTCTTTTTTCTATGTAAAAAAAATTAATAAATATAAATAAAATTTTAAAAAATGAAAGGTACCCTATAGCATATTTAACACAATATGTAAAAAGCAGTGAGACAAAACATTCCAGGTAGTAATATAAAACAGTCTGAGGAAAAAGAATCCGGAACGCCGTACCAGGTGCGTCCTAATTGAAAAAAAAAGCACTGCCCACTGATAAGAATCTTGATCTTACTTTTATCATCACTCGTTATATCAACACTTTTATTGAGTTTTAACAATCTCACGCCTGTTCAATCGCGCTAATGGTATTTAGTTTTGTTGTCTAGGCTACGCGTTGTCGGCTTCTATTGCTTCAGCTCATGGATGAATGCAGTTGAGACACTGTATAAAGACGTGTTACCAAGTGTTCCAAAAGTTATTCTAAAAACCATCTGGGTGTCAACTATTCTTTAGGGGAAGAATGTAGATGAATTATTTATGTTTTGCCACATTTCAGTAGGAACGAAATACTTTTTTAAACACGAAGAATAGTAAATATCGTGAAAGTAATCATCTTAAAGTAAATATCGTGAAAGTAATCATCTTAAAGTAAATATCGTGAAAGTAATAATCTTATAGTAAATATTTTGAAAGTAATCATCTTAAAGTAATATCGTGAAAGTAATCATCTTATAGTAAATATCGTGAAAGTAATCATGTTATAGTAAATATCGTGAAAGTAATCATGGTGGTCGAGTGGCAGCGCACTGGACTGTCGTACCGATGGTCACGGGTTCGAATCCGTGTGAAGGCAATGGTTTGTTCCCGGGGCCTAGGGCGTCCCTGAGTCACCCCGCTCCTAATGGGTACCTAACACTGTAGTGTTAGGCGGCTGGGTAATGCGTGGAACCCACAATGCCGTGGCCTGTGAATGCTGCATCACTTGCCAACAGATCATCTGTCATGGTCTGTGGACGCAACTATCTTCTGCATAGAAGGAGCGTCTGTATAGAAAAGACAAGACAAATTCTTATAGTAAATATCGTGAAAGTAATCATCTTATAGTAAATATTTTGAAAGTAATCATCTTATAGTAATATCGTGAAAGTAATCATCTTATAGTAAATATCGTGAAAGTAATCATTCTTATAGTAAATATCGTGAAAGTAATCATGTTATAGTAATTATCGTGAAAGTAATCATCTTTTAGTAAATATCGGGAAAGTAATCATCTAACTAATTCAAAAAAGAGCTGCCAGATTCATTACTGGAGAATATTCTAAACTGACAAGAATAACACCATTAGTTAAATAATTAAACCTCGAAACACTAGAGGATAGAAGAATCAAGAGCAAAGTAGTAATCATACATAAAGCAATTAATTCTAATTTAGAAATACAACACAAAGATAACTTAATGCAACCCTCAGATAGATATAAGGATAAAAACACCTTTCTTATTCTGTATGCAAGAACAAACACATACAAATTTTCGTTCTTCCTGTCCGGAATTCGGGCGTGGAATGGGTTGCCTGAAGAAACCAGGAAAGCCAAAACTTTATCAAGATTTAAATCTCTAATAAAAATGCAGGACTAAACACAAACCATAGATAAGCGTAGGGCGCAATAATCTTATGTATGGAAGGAGCGTCTGTAAACAGGTAAGATAAGATAAGGCTGCACACAAAAAGTGATGCTAAAGAAGCTAATGTCCATCAGAACATACGCAAATTTCATATTTGCTTTTTTAAACTTTGGAATTGAAAATTCAATAGTCTGGACTTTGGAGAATGTAAATTAAAATTTCCAGCCAACTGCATTGAAAATGTACGTCTTACTGATGCTCTGTGTCCTAATGTCATCAAAATGTACGTCTTACTGTGTCCCATGCATCATGAGCTATGTGTCCTAATGTCATCAAAATGTACGTCTTACTGATGCCCTGTGTCCTAATGTCATCAAAATGTACGTCTTATTGATGCTCTGTGTCCTAATGTCATCGAAATGTACGTCTTACTGATGCTCTGTGTCCTAATGTCATCAAAATGCACGTCTTACTGATGCTCTGTGTCCCAATGTCATCAAAATGTACGTCTTATTGATGCTCTGTGTCCTAATCTCATCAAAATGTACGTCTTAATGATGCTCTGTGTCCTAATGTCATCAAAATGTACGTCTTACTGATGCCCTGTGTCCTAATGTCATCAAAATGTACGTCTTATTGATGCTCTGTGTCCTAATGTCATCAAAATGTACGTCTTATTGATGCTCTGTGTCCCAATGTCATCAAAATCTAAATATTACAGTTTTTAACCACTCACTTCTGATTAAAAATCATAAAAATCCTTAAAATTATGGAAAATTTCAATCTGTAATTAAATGTTAAATTAAATTACAAACTGTTTTATGTCACAACTTCTTTTCTGACTCATGCCCTTCCTACCATACTAAACTTCTCTCTGTCTGCTCACCCACTCATCAGCTACGCTCTTCTGGAGACATACGTAATCTCTCTGTTCCTAAGACACAAACTAAAACATTTGGTGAAAGGTCTTTCTCTTTTTGTGCCCCCAAACAATAGAAGTCTTTTCCATTACACATTCGCAGTATTCCAACTACTAAGGCCTTTAAGACTGCACTAAAACACATCTCTTCAAACTCTATCAAAATTAATTAAACAACAATCAAACATTTCTTTAAATGATAAATGAATCTTATAAGCACCGTAATGTCATTATATGTTGTATTTAGGATATGAATATTTTACATTGATTGAAATGAACAGTTAATGTGTGTTATTATCTTTATGTAAAGTGTTGTGAGACCAGTTGCTTTCTGGGGTACTGCGCTACATAATTCATCAATTTATTATTATTATTATTATTAAACCAGCTTAGATGACCTCAACAGAAAACTTTAAAGTAAATGCCGAGATATATTTTTTACAATTATCATAAACATACATACAACTGGTCTTTGTTTTGTGTTTAATTTCCCTTAATGACATGACACATTTTTTCTTGTCTTTTCTTTATTCTATTGTTGTTGAGTTTTTCTATGCAAAAGGAAAAGATTATCACGTGGAAGTAAACAATTTCTAATTCCAAATCATCGTCAATCTACGAAGAGAGAAGATTGTTATTTAAGATTAGCAGCGAGCTGGTCTTTCGTGGTTGTAAGTGCAGTTATAGACCTTGATTTATCTGGGTCAAGGTTGTTTCTTGGGGATAAATTGAAATCAAAACAGAATTCTAAACAATTTGGTAAACAGAAAACATAACGTAAGGCGTCTGTGTAAGTCTGGCATTTGATCGTTAATGGCAGCTGTGTAAGTTTGGCATTTGGTCGTTAATGGCAGCTGTGTAAGTATGGCATTTGGTCGTTAATGGCAGCTGTGTAAGTCTGGCATTTGGTCGTTAATGGCAGCTGTGTAAGTCTGGCATTTGGTCGTAAATGGCAGCTGTGTAAGCCTCGCATTTGATCGTTAATGTCAGCTGTGTAAGTCTGGCATTTGATCGTTAATGGCAGCTGTGTAAGTCTGGTATTTGGTCGTTAATGGCAGCTGTGTAAGTCTGGCATTTAGTCGTAAATCCATACAATTATATACGAACAGTTTTATTTGGTATTTACAGACAAGACTACAAAGAACAATTACATTCAAGAGTGACAAAAAAGGTCATTTGATTTTGACAATTGTTACTAATTGCGATTACATATGACTGTTGAATACGACATGTAGGCATGATATTTATTAGTGATTAGCTTCATTGTCTTAGGTAATTATGAAACTTAAGTCAAAAAAAGGAAAACAACGGGTAAATTCCAAGAGCTTAGACAACTCCAAATTCACGGAGGATCGTGGGCTGCAAGCGGTCCTCCTATATAACATGTGCGTTTATATAAGTTAGGCTTAAACAATATTTTAAAAAATTACCTTATCTGCCAAAGTCTCCCAAAATGGTTCTAATGAGATTTAATTAATAACTAACCAAAACAAGTTGACCTATCAGATAAACTCCTGGCCTTCGTGGTTGTGTTGTTGGTAGCTTCAGAGCACAACGAACAATGGCCACATTCATAAATATAACAGCCAATAGACTATTCATGCTTGCCTACGTGACAGACAACAAAACTTCAATATTGAGAGATGACTTGAAAGCAATATGAATATTTTAAAGAAAACTGAGGATAAAAATTGTTTCAATACTGGTTTCAACACGAAAACATTAAGTGGCAACGTATTAAGTTCTGGTCGCTCGAAGTACTTATTTGTACATAAATACATTGAGCGGTACTTTATAAAGCGATGTCAGACTTGAAATATTGGTTTAGACATGAAAACATAAAGCGATAACGTATAAAGTGCTGGTCGCTCGAACTAATTGTTTGTACATGTATACATTGAGCAGTACTCTATAAAGTGCTGGCCGACTTGAAATATTGGTTTAGACATGAAAGCACAGAGCGATACTTGTATAATGTGCTGGCCCACTTGAAATATTGGTTTACACATGAAAGCACAATGCGATACTTGTATAAAGTGCTGGCCCACTTGAAATATTTGTTTAGACATGAAAGCACAGAGCGATACTTGTATAAAGTGCTGGCCCACTTGAAATATTGGTTTAGACATGAAAGCACAGAGCGATACTTGTATAAAGTGCTGGTCACCGTAGCTACAAGCGAGTGAATGAGAAACTTTGAAATATTCAAATCATCTCTTCAATTTTATGAATTGATTAAAGTATGCCTTCAAGAGAGTTTAATCGATTGCGAGTAAATGAATTTGGTGTTCAACCAGACAATTTTTTAATGGGAACTTGCAGCATTGAGGAAGCTGGAAGCTGTTATGGTCCGAGGCTAAATGATGGTGCGCCATTCGAAAGCCTAGTTGCCTTGTGGTTAAACGAGAAAGCTTTATCGTGCATCAGAAAGTGAATGAAACATTAACCTAAAAGTTAAGAAAACATTTAGTTTTTGTGAGTGAAGAAAACACTGAATGGTTAACGCCATTGAAATTAGGCTACTTCAATCATGTTTATTTATATCTAGTGCGCATAGCCTTTAATTGTTGTCGTCCAATGTTAAGGTCTAGAAGGGAAAACATTTCTTTTTCTAGAACTAATAGATAATTCTCAACGGGGGTGGGTGAGACTAGTGGAAATAACTTAGATGTTAATTCTCCAAGCTGTTTGATTGTCTCCTCCGTCATTTTATAGAATCATTTGTTTGTTTATGATTTTTGTATTGTTTTTTTTTGTCCTTGCTGTTTTTATTTTTTTGTTCCATTTAAATGTATTTAAATTAATTAACTTATCCATTCCCCCACCGTTGAAAAATAATTATGCTCCAACTTAAAGCTAAATCATACACGAACACACGTATGTTATATATTACAGGCGCTCCTTCTATACAGAAGATTATTTCGCCTTATAAATGTCTGTTAAAATTGATAATTTCATTTTAAATTAATTTTGTCATTATTCCAAGAAGACGATTTAAAGTATTTTTAAGATGACTTTGGTGTGGATGTTAAAAGTAAAAGTACATCTTGAACTCAACAACATCCTTCATCCTACTTCTCTATGATATTAGCCACGCAGCAGCCACAAACAATATCGCCAACATTTTATTTCTACGGCCAAACCTAAAAATTAAATTATAAACGAATTTTAATTGTTTTGGAGAAAATCTTTTTATGTCGTTCTTCTAAATAGAGGAATCGGAGATTTTTAACGCAATTTATCATGGAAAAAACGTCGTTTATATATTTGAAATGTCTGTACTGTCTGTTTGAGCTTGCATAAGCAACTACTCCTGAACCAAGCCAGATAGAGGGTTGGGGTGGGTAGGGGGGGTTCTGTTTGCTTTTGGTTGTTTTTCTTCCAAATAAAATGTGTATGTAAAATAGAGCTTTGCCATAATTCCTTTTTAAAACCTAGACCTAATACATTGTGAACAACTTTAGAAAGATATAAACCTAGACAAGATCTGAAGTCGGACACACGTCTCGGGCATCCATCCGTTCTTTGAGTTAGCGATTGTAACTGACGGCGTGTTGTGTTGTGTTGTGTTTAAGAGGAATGTTGGATAGTTTTCTGTAATCAGAAGCGTGTTGACGTGTACTCACCGCTTGTACACACGTACTTACACCTTGTACACGTGTACTAACACCTTGTACACATGTACTTACCGCTTGTACACATGTACTTACCGCTTGTACACATGTACTCATCGTTTGTAAGTGTACTTACCGCTTGTACACATGTACTCACCGCTTGTACACACGTACTTACACCTTGTACACATGTACTCACCGCTTGTACACACGTACTTACACCTTGTACACATGTACTTACCACTTGTACACATGTACTCACCGTTTGTACACATGAACTCACCGCTTGTACACATGTAATTACACCTTGTACACATGTACTCACTGCTTGTACACATGTACTCACAACTTGTGAACATGTAATTACACCTAGTACACATGAACTCACCGCTTGTAAACATGTAATTACACCTTGTACACATGTACTCACAACTTGTACACATGTACTCACATTTGTACACATTTAATTAAACCTTGTACACATGTACTCACTGCTTGTACACATGTACTCACAACTTGTACACATGTACTCACAACTTGTTTACATGTAATTAAACCTTGTACACATGTACTCACTGCTTGTACACATGTACTTACCACTCGCAGACATGTACTCCCCGCACGTACACATGTACTCCCTGAACGTACACATGTACTCACCGTTCGCAGACATATACTCACAGCTAGCACTCATGTAAATATCTGTCTAGTTTTCTTTTGATCTTTTTGAAGAAAAAAATCATTTTAATAATATGCCCGGTTATGCAACAAGTCAAATGATAGTGTGTTTGTGTGACGTTTGAAGGCATGCTGCTATTTTTGTTTGTTTGTATTTGAGCATGTTATTATAGCCTATGTTTTAAATGGTTTTCCATCTTGCAGCTACTTGTAGCGAAATCTAATAATTGCTTCTGTTTTACATTCTCAATTAAATTCCTTTTTGAGACATTATAAATTTCTCATTTGAGTGCATCCCGCTAGAAAGTCTTTTCAAATAAAGATTTGTAAATATTTGTCTTTCTCCCCCCCTTGAAGTCCTGTCCTCTGGCATAAGTGTCGGTAATGCTTGTTTAGGGCCCGTACATTGTTTTCTCTACGCCCGGCAATCGTCCGTCCCATGTGACTCGATTAGGTAACAGAAACCAAATCTTATCTTAACCACATCTTATCTTTACCACATCTTATCTTTACCACATCTTATCTTTACCACATCTTATCTCTACCACATCTTATCTTTACCACATCTTATCTTTACCACATCTTATCTTTACCACATCTTATCTTTACCACATCTTATCTTTACCACATCTTATCTTTACCACATCTTATCTTTACCACATCTTATCTTACCACATCATATCTTACCCACATCTTATCTTTACCACATCTTATCTTTACCACATCTTAGCTTTACCACATCTTATCTTTACCACATATTATCTTAACCACATCTTATTTGTACCACATCTTATCTTTACCACATCTTATCTTTACCACATCTTATCTTTACCACATCTTATCTTTACCACATCTTATCTTTACCACATCTTATCTTTACCACATCTTATCTTTACCACATCTTATCTTTACCACATCTTATCTTTACCACATCTTATCTTTACCACATCTTATCTTTACCTAATTGATATAACCCGATTCCTTCCCGGTGTTAAAGCAAAAGTTAAACACAGTGAGGAAGTGGAGAGAGGTGGATGGGGGAGGGGTGGGTTGAGGTTTTCCAGTGATTAGTCCAGCACTTTTGATCTCTGCACTCAGTAACCACTGTCTGGCAATTGAAGGGCGATTAGCGGGAGGGAGTCTTGGTATGGTAGTCTCAGGATACACGAGAATGGAGTTATCTCTTTTCAACTGTTAACATCCACGTCCTGCTGTCACATAATCAATGCTGATTTCAATGGGGGGGGGAGATCTCGACTTAAAGGTGTTTGCTTTCACTGAGGGGAGGGTAAGGATGGTGGGGAGTAAGGGGGATGGCTCTTTGAGGAGTAAATATTTACCCTGGGCAGAGTAGTAAACATAAATTCAAGGTCAAATTTTGTTATTGACCTTCGCTTGTTACGTCACAGGTGATATATGTAATCGGTGTCCGTGAGGCAGGTGATATATGTAATCGGTGTCCGTGAGGCAGGTGATATATGTAATCGGTGTCCGTGAGGCAGGTGATATATGTAATCGGTGTCCGTGAGGCAGGTGATATATGTAATCGGTGTCCGTGAGGCAGGTGATATATGTAATCGGTGTCCGTGAGGCAGGTGATATATGTAATCGGTGTCCGTGAGGCAGGTGATATATGTAATCGGTGTCCGTGAGACAGGTGATATATGTAATCGGTGTCCGTGAGGCAGGTGATATATGTAATCGGTGTCCGTGAGGCAGGTGATATATGTAATCGGTGTCCGTGAGGCAGGTGATATATGTAATCGGTGTCCGTGAGGCAGGTGATATATGTAATCGGTGTCCGTGAGGCAGGTGATATATGTAATCGGTGTCCGTGAGGCAGGTGATATATGTAATCGGTGTCCGTGAGGCAGGTGATATATGTAATCGGTGTCCGTGAGGCAGGTGATATATGTAATCGGTGTCCGTGAGGCAGGTGATATATGTAATCGGTGTCCGTGAGACAGGTGATATATGTAATCGGTGTCCGTGAGGCAGGTGATATATGTAATCGGTGTCCGTGAGGCAGGTGATATATGTAATCGGTGTCCGTGAGACAGGTGATATATGTAATCGGTGTCCGTGAGACAGGTGATATATGTAATCGGTGTCCGTGAGGCAGGTGATATATGTAATCGGTGTCCTGTGAGACAGGTGATATATGTAATCGGTGTCCGTGAGGCAGGTGATATATGTAATCGGTGTCCGTGAGGCAGGTGATATATGTAATCGGTGTCCGTGAGGCAGGTGATATATGTAATCGGTGTCCGTGAGACAGGTGATATATGTAATCGGTGTCCGTGAGGCAGGTGATATAAGTAATCGGTGTCCGTGAGGCAGGTGATATATGTAATCGGTGTCCGTGAGGCAGGTGATATATGTAATCGGTGTCTGTGAGGCAGGTGATATATGTAATCGGTGTCTGTGAGACAGGTGATATATGTAATCGGTGTCTGTGAGGCAGGTGATATATGTAATCGGTGTCTGTGAGGCAGGTGATATATGTAATCGGTGTCTGTGAGACAGGTGATATATGTAATCGGTGTCTGTGAGGCAGGTGATATATGTAATCGGTGTCTGTGAGGCAGGTGATATATGTGGGGTTTGTGTAACTGGTGAACAAAAACACTACAAGAATAATAAGTTAAAAAATATTTCTTTAAAGAATTATAAAAGGAGACAAAAAGATACTTAAAGAGAGATATGCGATTTTTAAATATGTTTTTTTTTCTTTATAAAATTAGAACATATATTTTTAAATATTTATAATAATAGGTTGTTGATTTTACCTAAAAATTTTGTTTACTTTATTTTGAAACTATCTGTCCTGTTTTTACATCAACGCGTATATATTAATTTAATTTAGCTATATTACTTTTAGTAATAGTATTAAATAGTGCTGCGGAAATTAATAATTAATTAATCGATTAATCATTAAAAAAATTGATCGATTAACTTGATCGATTAAAATTCGATTAAAATTTAAGAAATTATTTCTTTAAAAAAATTTCTCCATTTATTATTTTTTGTTACTTGCATACTTTTCCCTCGTATTATTATAATTTATTTAAACGTGCATACGTAAATAAAAAGATTTTTCTTCCATATTTCTTGCATAGCAGAACGAATATGCTGTTTTACGTCACAAAATTTTGGAGCCATGGAATTACCGCGGCTTAACCGATTTCGCGAAATAATGGTCGTGACTTAACGGGATCTATATATGCGTTATAAAAATATAATTAATTGAAATTAATCGATAAAAAATTCCCGATTAATCGAACACATTTTTTAATATCAGTACCAGACCTAGTATTAAAGTAAACACTTCGAAAGTTATGATAAGCTTTTAACTACCATTGATGTTTGGATACATATCAGTATTGCTTTATGTATTTAAAAAATTATTAATTTAAAAAAGATGGATAAATAAATTTAAATTTAAATTACTTTCAAATTTAATATGCTTTAGAAATAGTCCATTTTTTAATATAAATTTTGGGGTTGCTTCGCTTTCTATCATCACTGGGGTTTCAAGATCCATATTCTGGGTTCTGTCCTATTCAAGTATCTAGTATTACGATTTTAAAAGGGTTGCTAATCAATATCTAGTATTACGATTTTAAAAGGGTAGCTAATCAATATCTAGTATAACGATTTTAAAAGGGTTGCTAATCAATATCTAGTATTACGATTTTAAAAGGGTTGCTAATCAATATACACAAATAGCATCCAAAAGAACTTTTCTCTGTGGTAAAAATTATATTTCCGCAACTTGATATGATCTTAGGATATAAATGGATATTCCTGGTCATTGATATGATCTTAGGATATAAATGTATGTTACTGGTCATTGATATGATCTTAGGATATAAATGGATGTTACTGGTCATTGAAATGATCTTAGGATATAAATGGATGTTACTGGTCATTGGTATGATCTAAGGATATAAATGGATGTTACTGGTCATTGATATGATCTTAAGATATAAATGGATGTTACTGGTCATTGGTATGATCTTAAGATATAAATGGATGTTACTGGTCATTGAAATGATCTTAGGATAAAAATGGATGTTACTGGTCATTGGTATGATCTAAGGATATAAATGGATGTTACTTGTCATTGAAATGATCTTAGGATATAAATGGATGTTACTGGTCATTGGTATGATCTAAGGATATAAATGGATGTTACTGGTCATTGATATGATCTTAGGATATAAATGGATGTTACTGGTCATTGATATGATCTAAGGATATAAATGGATGTTACTGGTCATTGAAATGATCTTAGGATATAAATGGATGTTACTGGTCATTGGTATGATCTAAGGATATAAATGGATGTTACTGGTCATTGATATGATCTTAGGATATAAATGGATGTTACTGGTCATTGGTATGATCTAAGGATATAAATGGATGTTACTGGTCATTGATATGATCTTAAGATATAAATGGATGTTACTGGTCATTGAAATGATCTTAGGATATAAATGGATGTTACTGGTCATTGATATGATCTTAAGATATAAATGGATGTTACTGGTCATTGATATGATCTTAAGATATAAATGGATGTTACTGGTCATTGGTATGATCTTAAGATATAAATGGATGTTACTGGTCATTGAAATGATCTTAGGATATAAATGGATGTTACTGGTCATTGGTATGATCTAAGGATATAAATGGATGTTACTTGTCATTGATATGATCTTAAGATATAAATGGATGTTACTGGTCATTGGTATGATCTTAAGATATAAATGGATGTTACTGGTCATTTGCGGTCATGAACTCTAGGATACGTTTAGTGATCAAATTATCCCAATCTGGTCGCGTCATATCCTGTGTGTATTTTGACTTGTTAAATTTATTGTGTGACAATGATCAGAATAATTATTTGAAAACTGTACCGAAATGTTCTTTGACCAGCCTAAATTGTAATACTTAGGACGTGTGGGTAAAATATATATTTTCTGATAAGCGGCTAACACTGTCAACACTATCACCTACTGTCTGTTTGTATTTATCGTCTAAATTTTCATATACTCAAAAGTGCTGGCTAATCTGGTCAACACTCTTTTTGTGTTAAGTTAGA
Source organism: Ampullaceana balthica (assembly GCA_944989445.1). Taxonomy (NCBI): domain Eukaryota; kingdom Metazoa; phylum Mollusca; class Gastropoda; family Lymnaeidae; genus Ampullaceana; species Ampullaceana balthica. Next base: position 1,184,191 of record CALYLW010000272.1, read on the forward strand.
TCCGGTGCCCCTCTTCTTATCTTATCTGTTTACAGACGCTCCTTCTATACAGAAGATTTTTGCGTCCTACGCTTATCTATGGTTTGTGTTTAGTCCTGCATTTTTATTAGAGATTTAAATGTTGATAAAGTGTTGGTTTTCCTGGATTCTTCAGGCAACCCATTCCACGCCCGAATTCCGGACGGGAAGAAGGAAAACTTGTATGTGTTTGTTCTTGCATACGGAATAAGAAAGGTGTTTTTATCCTTATGTCTATCTGAGGGTTGTATTAAGTTATCTTTGTGTTGTATTTCTAAATTAGAATTAATTGCTTTATGTATGATTACTACTTTGCTCTTGGTTCTTCTATCCTCTAGTGTTTCAAGGTTTAATGATTTAACTAATGGTGTTACTCTTGTCAGTTTCGAATATTCTCCAGTAATGAATCTGGCAGCTCTTTTTTGAATTTGTTCTAGTTTATCAATGTTTTCTTTGGTGGATGGGTCCCATACAGAAGATGCATATTCTAGTGCAGGTCTCACCAAAGTGCGGTAGCATTTTAGTTTTATATCTCTATTACATTTGTTAAAGTTCCTTTTTATAAAGCCTAAGGTTTTGTTTGATTTTTTAATAACTTCATTGACATGGGGATTCCATGATAGTTTCTCATTTATTAAGACTCCTAAGTATTTTGCATCTTTAGTTTGGGTCAGTTCTTTTCCATGAATGTAATATTTTGAATTTATTTGTTTCTTTTTCTTTGTTACTCTTAACAGTTGACACTTTTCTGGATGGAAAGACATACTCCAGTTAGTTTCCCATTTTATCAATTCATCTAAGTCTTTTTGTAAAATTTTGCTATCTTGTTCTGATTTAATTGTTCTATAGATTATACAATCATCAGCAAATAGCCTAACTTTTGTACCTGTTGAGATGTTGTTGGGTAAATCATTTATATAAATTAAATTCCCTAACTATAAAAACTCTTGGATTGGCTCTCGATGCTGAAATCAGAACGTGTCCTAATTTTGCCTGGCCTATTTGCGTTCATGCCCTGAGTATTTTATCGTGTCGGCCTAATGAGTGCACTCTCTCTGCACTCTCTCTGACGAGCCGCATGCAATGCATGGAGCGGGTTTTACTCCTCTTTGAAGAATAAGTCTCTTGTCGTATTGTAACAATTCGATTTTTTTTTCTTTTCGCCGTTTTCGTGACCGGAAGGTAGGATTACTCCACACTTTATAGAAGTGCAGCATAAAATTATGTTTTTGTGCGCAAAGATTCGACTACGAACCTTTCAATAGCGTAAACATAGTTTCTTATACTCAAAAATAATAGTTGTGTCAACAATCTTAGAGAGTTCTTGTTACATAGGATTTTAAAAAGTTAATAATCAAACATTTCAAATAAAGGGGCATAATTTTCACAGACATTGATACATTTTGAAATAATAATAATAATAATAATTGATAATATATATAGCGCTGTATCCCAGTAAGGAACCGGGCTCACAGCGCTTTACATGGAGATCATAACATACATATAATAATTAAATAACCATTCATACCATAATAACAACATAAAGGACAGTACATTACACATAAGCTACGTGAAATAACCATTCATACCATAATAACAACATAAAGGACAGTACATTACACACAAGCTACGTGAAATAACCATTCATACCATAATAACAACATAAAGGACAGTACATTACACACAAGCTACGCTAATCATTAAAAACAATACCAAAGGCAGATGACAGATTATTCATTTGTGCATTTTTCTCTCTTTCTCACACACTCACTTTCTCTCTCTCTTTCTCTCTATCTCTCTCCCTCTCTCTCCTTCATATCTCACTCCCTCTCTCTCTCTCTCTCTCTTTCTCTCTCACTCACTCTCTCTATCTCTCTCCATCTCTCTCACTGCGTTAAATTAAATGAATTTTCCAGCTTTTGATCACCACAATCGAGATATTTTGTTAGGATCGTAACATCAAGCTAAATGTAGGCTTCAATGATGAATCTGATGAGAAATTATTTTTAGCCAAACAAAATTGTATAATTTTACAACACTAATTTTAGAACTTTCAAAAGATATTTTAAAATCAGGATAAAAATGAATTTTGTTAATGCCAGCTAAGATGCATATAGTTTACAATAAAGAGTTGAAAAAATTCTATTAGTTTCAATTAGGAATTATATATTTTCAATATCAAATATTTCCAAATTGTGCACACATAAAGAAACTTTGAATTTATTTATGTTTACGTAGTCGTGGAGAGTACGATTTGATTGACGAGATAAAAGTCTCATTGAATTTGTATCTGTCCAATGTTTCAAACAATCGAAATGATCCCCGTGGACTCACTGTATTCTTTTCTTTGAAATCTTCCAAAACCTTCAATAAAACTATTGATCTACGTCTGACTACAACTTGATTTCTTTTAATGCATCCCGCCGTCCACTGCCGCTCCCGCCCCCAACTCTCGGCCCCAAATGTGCATATCCTTCGTCCATTAGTTTTGATTCAATTAGAGCAGAGATTACCTGTAATTTAGCATATTTTCCACAGTCGAGCATGTCGTTATCCTGCCAGCGAGGAAATGATGGATCAATTTTCCCCATTAAACGAATGAGCCGCCACTCATTACATAGAGACGAGAGAATCAGATACCGCGTCCTTTTAGATCTCTCCGATTTTGGAAACAAAGGGTTAATTATGTCATCATCTCTAGAGTATAAACTCTTAGGAGATACGACTGAAAAGAAGATATGGAATGAATATTCCATCTTTACTAGGTCTTAACAGCTTTATTTCTTATAGCATTGACATTAAAAATTGTGTTTGAAATCTTTTGAATAGGCCAATTTTGAGGGAAAGGGCAATTCCCCAACAGCATAAATGTTTATTGTCAAACTAAGCAATAATTAGGTCATTTTGCATAATATTATCTCAGTTAGGTTTTTCTGCAGAGTAAAACTTTAATTTTTCCAATATTAGACTAAAATTTAAGTTGCTTTTTTTTAAGGAAAAAAATTTTGTTTGCAGTATTTTGAAATTTAACATCAAAAGCGAACTTAAAATTAAATTATGATGTTGATTACACTAGGTATCACTAATCCCTAGCTACACCACTAGGTAGCACTAACCTTAGCTACACCACTAGGTAGCACTAACCCTAGCTACACCACTAGGTAGCACTAACCTTAGGTGACACCACTAGGTAGCACTAACCCTAGCTACACCACTAGGTAGCACTAACCTTAGCTACACAACTAGGTAGCACTAACCCTAGCTACACCACTAGTAGCATTAACCCTATCTACACCACTAGGTAGCACTAACCCGACCTAAACCACTAGGTATCAATAACCCTAGCTACACCACTAGGTAGCACTAACCCTAGCTATACCACTAGGTATCAATAACCCTAGCTACACCACTAGGTAGCACTAATCCTAACTACACCACTAGGTAGCACTAACCTTAGCTACACCACTAGGTAGCACTAACCCTAGCTACACCACTAGGTAGCACTAACCCTAGCTACACCACTAGGTAGCACAAACCCTAGCTACACCACTAGGTAGCAATAACCCTAGCTACACCACTAGGTAGCACTAACCTTAGCTACACCACTAGGTAGCACTAACCCTAGCTACACCACTAGGTAGCACTAACCCTAGCTACACCACTAGGTAGCAATAACCCTAGCTACACCACTAGGTAGCACTAACCCTAGCTACACCACTAGGTAGCACAACCCTAGCTACACCACTAGGTAGCACTAACCCTAGCTATACCACTAGGTATCAATAACCCTAGCTACACCACTAGGTAGTACTAACCCTAGCTATACCACTAGGTATCAATAACCCTAGCTCCACCACTAGGTAGCACTAACCCTAGCTACACCACTAGGTAGCACTAACCTTAGCTACACCACTAGGTAGCACTAACCCTAGCTACACCACTAGGTAGCACTAACCCTAGCTACACCACTAGGTAGCACTAACCCTAGCTACACCACTAGGTAGCACTAACCCTAGCTATACCACTAGGTAGCACTAACCCTAGCTACACCACTAGGTAGCACTAACCCTAGCGACACCACTAGGTAGCACTAACCCTAGCTATACCACTAGGTATCAATAACCCTAGCTACCCCACTAGGTAGCACTAACCCTAGCTACATATATATATGTAGCTATATATATGTATACTTTGACAATCAAAGTAAAAAATTAATAAACATTGAAAAGGCTCTTTGGCATAATATATTTCAACGTCTCATGGCCATTGTCCAATTTCTTGCTGAGCACAACATGGCTTTTCGACGTTAAGTGGATAAACTACGTGAGGACACAATTGAAACTTTTAGGATCTCGTTGAATCGCTGGCAAAATTTGATCCAGTTTTGTAGGAGCATATTCGAAGAATACAAACTAATAAAATTCATGATCCCTTCTTGTTAAGGCGAATTCAAAACGAGCTCATTTCGTTGATGTGAAATACAGTAAGGAAAATTATTGTAGGAAGAGTAAAATCATTAAATACTTTTCAATAATACTTGATTGCACACCTGACCAAAGTGATAAAGTACAGATGTCACTGACAATTCGCTATGTAAGCCCAGGAGGTGGAATATTTTGAAGTAATAAACGAACACTTTATACGTATTCTAAAAGTAAAATAAAGTACTATACAACACCTGCTTGATGTCTTACTGTTGGAACTGAGAAAAATTTTGCTTAGATGTTTCTGATATCCGCGTCAAGGATACGACAACGGTGCGAACATGAAGGGGAATAAGTGGCGTACAAGCTTGTCTTTTACTATAAAATCCTTGGGCATTTTTACCCCTTGTACCTGTCACAGTTATAAATTGCTGTTATGTGATATGGCAAAAACTTGTCCTGATGCAATGACGTTTTTGGTATAATTCAACAAAATTATTTTATTGTTTTATTTTCTGCTTCAACAAAGCGATAGGCTATTCTTTCCAAATATGTTCAAAATATTTGTTTAACAAGGTGGGAAAGCCGTGTGGGAAAGTTTTAAAGGCAGTGCGATATCAAACAGCCGAAATCTATTATGCACTTTTCGAACTAACAGAGCAAAGTAGTGATCCAAAAGCTCGAAGTAAAGAATGCCATTTTGCAACAACAAAAAAAGAAAACAACTTAATAACTTCTATTTGATTGTTTTCGTTGCTTTTTTATACGTCATTTTGTTCCAATTTAATTACAGCAGCAAAGAATTACAAAATATTTCAGTCGATCTAGCAACTGCAGTTGACAGCATGGAACATAGAACATAGAACATAGAACATACTTGCAACTGGTTTAAGTATTACAGAAATCACGGGTTTGAAACAACAATAGCAATTGCAAAAGAAATTGCCACGGACTTACAATTTGAAGCCATTTAATTTTTTAAAGAGTAGAGAATGCGAAAAAGAAAAAAATACAAAGGAAGGAGAAGATGAAGGATTTGTAGGTGCACAAGAAAAATTTCGCACAGTTTTTAAATTATGTCGATTGACAGTCGCTTTGACTACGAAGGCATCATGCCTCGTTTCGATTTAAAAAAAATAAATTTCATCAAAATCTGAAAAAAAATGATTTACTAAATTGCAGTATGAATCTGGAGAAAAAGCTAACAGCCTGCGAAAATTAGGATCTTGGTGGTTTCTGAAGAGTTGCAATCATTGAGTTCCATAACTCCTGCAGTCAACTACAGCTATCTTAATTAGATTGTGCAGTTTCTTTCAGTGACTTTCATAACACACACATTGCACTTCGAATACTTGTAACTATTGTAATCCTGTCACTATGGCTTCCAGAGAAAGACTCTTTTCGAAGCTAAAGCTTTTTAAAACCTATATGGGATTAAAAAAATGATTCAAGATCGGATCAGTAACTTAGCTAAAGTTTTGTCAATTGTGAATGTTGTAGCTAAGGATTTGACTATTATTAACTTATTTCAGATTTTGCAGCCGCCAAAGCTCGCTAGTGTATATAGTTTATAATGTTCAGTTATATATATATATATATATATAGGGCTGCGGAAATTAACGATTAATTTCTCGATTAATCGTTAATTTTTGTATCGATTAAAATTATTTTAATCGATAAAAATTCAATTAAAATTTTTAAAAATATTAATAATATTTTTAAAAAATTTGTATTAATAAGTAATTAATTATTAATCCTATATAATAAAAGGCGAGTTTCTGTCCTTTCTGTCCGTTCTGTCCGGTCATCTATAGCGATTGGTCCCTGAAACACATATGACTCCTGACTCCTACAGCCAATCATATTGAACACGTTTACGCCATTTACGCGTACGTTCAAAACGAGTTATTTTTGGTGCAGTATTTCTTCCAAGACTTTATTTTGAGTTATGCGCGTTGGGATTTATAGTCAAAAGCTCTGTTTTTACGAGTTATTTATTTTAACTATAATGAATAGTATTTTAGACGCGATGCACATGTAATGCCGGTCGAGACGGCTGTTGGAGGGGAGTTACAACATGCCACCGAATGGTGGCGGAACGTCTTTGGACGGGCTTTGTAGCTCTTAATTAATAATAATTTATATATTTTTTTACGTACAAACTTCTCCCGCGTAATCCCTCTATGGCATCCGTCCATCCTCATGGGATGATGGCGTTTCCTCCTGCTCCTCTGCCCCCCTTCCCCTTTCTCCTGGCCCTTTTCTCCTCGCTCTTGACTGTAAGGGAAGCTTCCGCGACTTGGATGCCCTCGCGTACTTTAGCCCGCCAGGAGGTGCGTTCCTCAGCAATGGTTTCCCACGTTTTATGGTCTATCTGCGCCAGACTCATGTCTTTCTTGCAGACATCCTTGAAGCGCAAGCAGGGGCGTCCTCTCTTCCGCATACCAGTTGCCAGCTCACCGTAAAGCAGGGCTCTTGGAATGCGCTCCGAGTTCATCCTGCGGACATGTCCCAGCCACCGCAGGCGCCTCTCACTCAAGATTGAGTGCATGCTCAGCATATGACTCCTTCTGAGTACCTCGACATTCGTTATCTTGTCCTGCCACTTGATGTGCAGAATCCTGCGCAAGCATCGTAAGTGGAAGCTGTTGAGTTGCTTTGTTTGTTTGGCATAGGTCGTCCAGCACTCGCTGCCATAGAGGAGTGTGCTGAGCACGCAGGCCTGGTACACAGTGATTTTTGTCCTAGCAGTGAGCTGTGCATTGTTCCACACTCTTTTATTTAGGCTAGCCATTAATGATGAAGCCTTGCCGATTCTGGTTTCAATTTCCTTTTCCAGGGAGAGTGTGCTTGTGATGTTACTGCCAAGGTAGGTAAAATCATCGACGACATCCAAGGTGTTTCCCTCAATGGAGATTGCTGGGAAGCAGTCAGTTCCTTGTCTCATAATGTTGGTCTTTTTGAGGCTTATCGTTAGACCAAAATCTTTGCATGCCTCTGAGAACTTGTCGACCAAAAGTTGGAGACCTATCTCTGAATGTGAGGTAAGGGCTGCGTCATCCGCGAAGAGCAGCTCTCTAATTAAAACATTTTCCACTTTTCTCTTTGCACGGAGACGGCTGATGTTGTACAGATTTCCATCCGCCCTGGTATGGATGTTTACACCCTCGAAACAGTCCTCGAATGCATGACGCAGTAGCATCGAGAAAAAGATACCGAAGAGTGTTGGAGCCAGTACACAACCCTGTTTGACTCCGCTACAGACTGGGAAGGGTTCTGAGGTGGCACCATCGAAGAGCACTGTGCTGTGCATATTGGTGTGGAAGGACTCGATGATGGAGAGAAGCCGCGGCGGGCATCCTATTTTTTCCAATATACGTAGCAGACCCTCGCGGCTGACCAGGTCAAATGCCTTTGTTAGATCTATGAAGGCAACAAAGAGGGCTTTCTGTTGCTCCCGACATTTCTCTTGTAGCTGACGGAGTGAGAAGATCATGTCCATTGTTGACCGGCCAGCCCGAAAACCGCATTGTGATTCTGGGTAGAAATTTTGCGCCAGAATTTGCAGGCGTGCAAGGATCACTCTGGCAAAAGCCTTTCCCACAATACTCAGTAAGGAGATACCACGATAGTTATTGCAATCGCTGCGATCTCCTTTGTTTTTATAAAGCGTAACTATGTTGGCGTCACGCATGTCCTGTGGGATGTGACCGCGTTCCCAGCAATCGCATATGAGTTCGTGCAGAGGCTTCAGTAGTGCTGGCTGGCCGTGCTTAAGGACTTCTGCAGGAATGCCATCGTTGCCTGGGGCCTTTCCATTTCTCAGATGATCGATAGCCCTACCAAGCTCCTCTATTGACGGTGGAGCATCAAGCTGATCTAGAACTGGTAGATCTGGTATTCTTTCTATGGCAGAGTCAGATACTACATTCTGTGTCGCATAGAGTTCTAGATAGTGCTCAGTCCAGCGCCGCATCTGCTTGTCTCGTTCTGTGATCATCTCACCTGATTTTGTCTTGATTGGAGCTGACTTTGAAGTTGTGGGCCCAGTGGCCTTTTTTATGCCTTCGTACATTTGTTTTATATCTCCCTGATCAGCAGCAGATTGAATGCTTTTGCATAATTCCACCCAATAAGTGTTAGCGCAAAAACGTGCAGTCTTCCGGGCTGTGTTTCTGGCATTTCTGAGACATTTCAGGGTGTCAGGTCCTGGGGAAGCTTTGTAGGCCAGTAGAGCTTTTCTTTTTGTCTCCGTCACGGGATTCATTGTAACCCAGTGGGCTTCAAACCAATCTGCATTTTTTCTTTCCTTCCTCCCGAGGACGGCAAGAGAGGTGTTGTAAATAGTGTCTCGAATATGGAGCCAATTCGCATCGATTTGTTCTGTCCCTATAGCATCATGCGGATTGGGGATTTCTTTCTGCGAGGTGTTGGCTTTAAGAGCTTGCTCAAGCTTGGTGTTAAGTTGATCACTTATCTCAGGGCAGTTGATATTCTGCGTGTTGATGCGAGTTTTACCCTTGCTCTTTTAGTGACACAATTTCTTTGGTATTAATTTGATTCTGCTTGCGACCAAAGAGTGGTCTGTGTCACAGTCGGCACTGTGGTAACTGCGTGTTTGGAGCACACTGGCCAGATCAGATCGCCTGGTGAGAACCAGATCAAGCTGGTGCCAGTGCTTGGAGCGAGGATGTCTCCAAGACACTTTGTGGATGTCCTTGCATTTGAAGAATGTGTTAGTTACACACAGATTGTGAGTACTGCATAGCTCGAGCAGCCGCTGGCCGTTGTTATTAATTTTACCAATGCCATGTAAGCCGATGCTGGTGGACCAGGCTTTGTGATCTGCACCTACCCTGGCGTTGAAGTCACCGAGGAGGTATAGACTCTCATATGTGGGAATATTTGCTACTGCGGAGTCTAGAGCCTCGTAGAAGTTGTCTTTTAACTCTTCTTCGGAGCAGAAAGTTGGTGCATACAGGCTGGGGATATGGGCTGCGCCAGATGATGTTGAAAGTTTAATGCCGAGTATCCTCTCAGTGCAAAGTGCCGCCAGTTCAACGTATGACATAAGAGAGTTTTTTATGGCAAAACCAACGCCATGCTGCCTTGGTCTGTCTGATGGTAGTCCTTGCCAGACAAATGTGTAGTTGGCCTCAACCACTTTGCCGTTTTCAGCCAGCCGCGTCTCCTGTAGACATGCAATGTCGATGCCGAGACGGGAAAGTTCCCTGTCAGTGACCGCTGTCTTCCTTATATCTTCCGCACATGAGGGGTCAGAGTTAAAACCAGTGCAGAGGGTTCTGACATTCCAGCTTGCTAAACGAAGTGCTGGTAACTTCTTTCTTATGTTTTCAGTTGGTGCTTGGGTTTATGGCTTGCTTGTTGAGTTGATCACTCTGAGCCCCATGCACCCAATGGGGCAGGCGATCCATGACGGAACATCACCTTACTGGCTGGGGGCTGCACAGCTTAAGGCGGGCGGTAGATGCTCAGTGAGACATGGCAATCTCTCCCACCGTCTGGAACGACCCCTGGCGCCTAGCTCTACGCCAATTGAGCAATGGCTTATAACCGGTAACTGCCGCTCCACGTGTTGTGTCTACGCCTTGCGGCGAAGCTGGAGTGACCTCTCCAGGATTGGGTCGAGGAGGTAGAGAAGAAAGAAAGAACGAAAACACACACAGGAGGCTACGATAGCCTAGGCAGAGCTTTAGAAAGACCAGCTGTTGCCCAGGCAGCAGGCCCTCTCTCTCCACACAGATGGTGATTCCAGGGGAACAGCTTAGCTGATACAACAAGGTGCCATCTGCATCGCAGGAGTTGCCAGAGATATAGCGCATCGCAATAAAACTGCCTAAGGGACTCCGTCTCCTGATTTTCTGTTAGGGTTTACTCCCTTAGTCTCTCCGTGAACAGGTGTGGCCGCGAGACAACGGAGGTTTGAGATTGGAGTTTCCCTCTCCTAGATGAGCTACCTATCAAGGTTAACGAGCCCCATCTGCCCGAAGCGGCTGGTTTTAAGGCGCCAGCGGCCCGCCTTCACCCCTTCTCCTGTCAGTTGAAACGTGATCCTTGTGGTCCAAGGTTAGTATTGCCGGGGGTGGGAGTGGGAAATAAGCACCCACTCCTCTCGAAATATCCCCATAGCTTGCGTCTCATAATAGCCTCTGCTAACCAAAGTCCAACTCCTGGCCTTCCCGCGTAATATTATAATTTATTTTAATACTTTATGTGGACCAGCAGACGTCAACTAAAAAATGGGTGACAGCATCAGCGCAGTTAAATTTAAACATATAACTAGAAAGTTGAGCAAAAATTTTGTTTTTAAGCTAACTGCGGATGGCAAAGTCGAAGATGGTGGAAAAGTTTACAGTGTTCACTGCCATAAACAATGCTCTTTTAAAGGATCAAATACATCGCTGACGTACCACCTTCAGCACAAACATCCGAAAAGCATCAACACAGGGGGCACGGTGGTCGAGGGGCATGCGCGCTCGACTGGCGTACCGATGGTCACGGGATCGAATCCTTGTGAAGGCAAGGATGTGTTCCCGGGCCCTAGGGCATCCCTGCGTCCACCCAGCTCCGAATGGGTACCTATCATTAGTTAGGGAAATAAAGGCGGCTGTGTAATGCGTGGAACCCTTATAGCCGTGGCCTGTGAAAGCTGAATCACTTGCCAACAGACCGGCATGGTCTGTGGAAGCATTAATCTTCTGTATAAAAGGAGCGTCTGTCATAAAATTTATTTCAAAATATTCTTAATTTTCAATGTCCGTGAGAAATGTTCAGTTTAATGACGTCATAAATTTCTATTTTTGGCTTTAATCGAAATTATCGATTAATCGATAATTTTTCAAAAGTTAACGATTACATTTAAATTAATCGATAACAGTCCTAAAATATATATATATAGCTATATATGTGTATATATATATATTTATAAACTGTCAATTATAAAAAAAATCATTTAATAAAACAAACCCGTAAAAACAAAGTTTTTGACTATAAATCCCTTATATATGAGACATAACTAACATTATTGATTATTTTCAAACATTTACAGACTGAATCTGTCTTAACACAAGTTTGCTTCATAACCCTAGGGGGGAGGGGTGGGTGGGAGGGGGAGAGGGGAAAAGTCTGGTCACCGATTCGCTTGACCGAGCTCAGAGTGACACGTAAAATGTAAACAAAAGCGCACCGTCGTTTCGTTGGGTCGCCTCAATGCTCAAACTTTCACGTGGCAAAAAAACAATAACAAATCGTGAATTTAAATTACATACCTCATATAAGGATAAACTAAAAATGCATTAATTTAATTACGGTACGTTCGATCGATCTGAAATTTTGATACGATGCATTGTTAGGTAAGACGGGTCCGTGTGCCAAATTTCAGTTCGATCGGATCATTGGAAGTGGGTCATTTTCGACTTTTGTTTTTCCGCCCGCCGAGCCCATGAGATGATGAGAGAGAGACAGAGACGGCCGCGAAGTTAATATAAGGGATTTAAAAAAAACACTTTAGTTATTAATATCTTCATGAGTTTTAGGATCTTCAATTAAATGAATAAAACTGTAATAACTGATGTTTCATTGATATTATTGAAGAAAAACATTAATAATTTACTTATGTATTTCCCATTATTTTAATACTAGATACGAGCCGCGGCATAGCATACGCCGCAGACTTGCTCATAGACAGTGTAAAGAACCTTGGGAGGAGAGGGGAGGAAGGACACAAACAGCAGCAGGAAGAAATGAAAACAACGCGAGTGAACGTCGGGGGGGGGGTGGATCGCAGATGCATTGTTGATCTCGAGAAATGCGCACTGAGGTTGTTGTTACCTCCCCCCCAGCCCCCACCCTTTACTAACATCGCTTGCCAACCATAAACTGAGAACTGACCCACCGAGGGTCATTCTTGTTCTGGTGAATTATATATATAGAAGAAGACTTTTAGAAATGCAAATTTTTGCATGGGTCTCGATCCTCGTTTACTGCCTTGGAGCTATCCATAAAGGACGTCATGCGCCTATGGGAGGAAGGGGGTCACACATTTGTTACGATGTGTGACTAGGGAGAGAAGGGTGTATTGGAACTGTGACATCACGTCTAAACGTGCAACTTTAAAAAAAAAGAAAACAAAGTTGCACTTAAATAGTTGATCTCTTACAATTTATTTAATGACGTCATATATGGCTTCACACGTGTTACGATATTAGAATTCTTGCATACACTAAATAAATACTTAAATGACAATAAATTGATTGAAACATGCTCATTATCAAAAAAAAATTGGGCTTTTATGAGGGGGGGGTGGGGGGGGCAAAACTTTATGACGTCTAACTCTTTGTGACGACGTGTGGGGAAGGGGGTGAATAATCGGCCAAAATTGCGTGACGTCATTTATGGATGGCCCCTTGGGTCCAGGGCCCGCTCATCTTTTCTGCCTTGGGCCCCACATACTCTAGGGCCGGCCCTGGTCACATGACAACACGAAGTAACACAATAGCTACAATATAAAGCCATAAACGATATTTGTAGACTGACATTCCCACACGCTCACTTTGACACATATACACGACACACACGATATACACGATACACACACACACACACATACAAACAGCACATGCATGCACTCAAGCGCGTGCTAACTCAAGTCTGCAAATCATATTCAAATTTCTTCACAAATCCACCAATGTTTTTTTTTCTTTCTCCAGATTTGTTCCACTGATATTGCCAAAACCAAGTGCAGATGCCCAATCTGGAAACTTTTATTGATTGTACTTTCTGCTGTCATGTAAATGTTCACAATAATTTCATGTGCACTTGTCTTGTTGTTTTTTATTTTATTAATTGTACTTTCTGCTGTCATGTAAATGTTCACAATAATTTCATGTGCACTTGTCTTGTTGTTTTTTATTTTATTAATTGTACTTTCTGCTGTCATGTAAATGTTCACAATAATTTCATGTGCACTTGTCTTGTTGTTTTTTATTTTATTAATTGTACTTTCTGCTGTCATGTAAATGTTCACAATAATTTCATGTGCACTTGTCTTGTTGTTTTTCTTTTAATTCTGGGTTTTGGGGAAACTCTTATTAATCATGTTTAGTTTTAATATTTCAAGGCTGCAATCTTGTTATTTTTTTAATGTGTGTGTGTGGAAGGCTGTTAAATTGTGTTGAACCAAGTACATTAATGAGAAATGGTGTTTATTTATTTGAGATGATAATTGATGTTTTATACATTTGAAATAATTAAGGATTTCAAAATTCATACAATAAAGTTTGCATGTACAGAAGCCATATTGACCGAAACTAACCAGTCTGACCACTAACCAGAGTGCCAGCGCACCTGACCAGTTTGACCATTGACGAGTGGGCCTGACCAGTCTGACCATTGACCAGTCATATTGTGTAACGGGTATGGGGGAGTTATTTTATTGTATAAGATAACATAAGTATAACATTTTCATAAACAATATGATGCGTCTATCGGCCTTGAACCCTTTCATAAACTGCAGTACTCTGTCTCGAGAACTGTCTCGATGTCTGTCTCTTTTCTGTCGCCAACTCCCAACTCGAACTCTACTGATAAGTACTCGTTTTGAATTTCCCGCGCTTACTTCTATAAATGGCTTGAGTCACGCATGCCTTGCGTATATGAAATACAATACTTAAATAATTATCATTTGATATTCTTTATTTAGACAAGTGGATATATCAGTTGACTTCTCTTTTCTTTGACGTAGACGCTTGAGGTGGTATGTCCTTTAGACCAGTGCTTCTCAAACTTTTTAGTATGGTGGACCAGCAGGACATTTTCCATTGTACCAGGGACCGGTGAACTAATTTCCCTGTACTTACGTGGTAGCCAAATGTAATTTAATGTATTTTATTTAATTGTTTAATTTCATGTTTCCAAAAATGGACATATTCTATAGGTTAGTATTAATGGTTCCAATGGAGTATTATAATTTTATTTCTCTGTCCTTTCTTGATAACTTCTGCGGACTGGCAGTGGATGGCCCACGGACCGGCACCTGTCCGCGGTCCACCACTTTGAGAACCACTGCTTTAGACGAACTTCAATCATGGCAGCGGTATGCAATTATTAGTTGATTTTCAACGTTTTTTTAAATTGTTGTTGTAGCTCATTGTGGTGATGTTGGTGGGTGTAATGGGGAACATATTTATTGCACATTCCTCCTTTGCACGATATATTTCAAGAAAAAGAAAAGTACTTCCTACCACTTTGGTGATTTAAATTGCATTTTAAAGAATGTCTGATTTCAAAGTTGAAATGTCTGATTTCAAAGTTGAGATGTCTGATTTCAAAGTTGAAATGTCTGATTTCAAAGTTGAAATGTCTGTTTCATTCTTGTTTGCATTAAAAAGTCAATTTAAAAAAGTCTGCTTTCTTTATTGTCGCGAAGTCTGCTTTCTTTATTGTCGCGAAGTCTGCTTTCTTTATTGTCGCAAAGTCTGCTTTCTTTATTGTCGCGAAGTCTGCTTTCTTTATTGTCGCGAAGTCTGCTTTCTTTATTGTCGCGAAGTCTGCTTTCTTTATTGTCGCGGCAATATTTTGCACTTCTTGAGTAATTCAGTTCTTATCTACTCAGAACTGATCAGAAATTAATACAACTCCGATGTCACGTGATAATGAGCCCCCTCCCTTCATGTGAGCTGTGTCTCAGTACAATGAGCAAATAAAACAAACCCGTAAAAACAAAGTTTTTGACTATAAATCCCTTATATATGAGTCATAACTAACAGTATTGATTATTTTTAAACGTGACAAGCATTTACAGACTGAATCTGTCTTAACTCAACTTTGCTTCATAACCGTAGGGGGGGAGGGGTGGGTGGGGGGGGAGGGGTGGGTGGGAGGGGGAGAGGGGAAAAGTCTCGTCACCGATTCGCTTGACCGAGCTCAGGGTGACACGTAAAATGTAAACAAAAGGACGCCGGTGCTTCGATGGGTCGCCTCAACGCGTCAACTCAAACTTTCACATGGAAAAAAAACCAATTACAAACCGTAAGTTTGAATTACATACGTTATATAAGGATAAACTAAAAATGCATTAATGTAATTAAGGTACGTTCGATCGATCTGAAATTTTAATACGATGCATTGTTAGGTGAGGCGGGTACATGTGCCAAATTTCAGCTCGATCGGATCACAGAAAGTGGGTCATTTTTTACTTTTGTTTTTCCGCCCGCCCAAGACAGAGAGAGATGATGACAGACAGACAGAGACGCCGGTGAAGTTAATATAAGGGATTCAAAAATGCACGTGTTTCGACATAAAACATGATCTACAAACATTGTCCACTAACAGGAGTATGACTATGGTTGCAGTGATTGCGGACCGCACTAAGTGAGACCATCAAAAGGGATGACACCATCACAAGGGATGACACCATCACAAGGGATGACGCCATCACAAGGGGTGACACCATCACAAGGGGTGACTCCATCACAAGGGGTGACTCCATCACAAGGGGTGACACCAGCACAAGGGGTGACTCCATCACAAGGGGAGACACCATCACAAGGGGTGACACCATCACAAGGGGTGACACCATCACAAGGGGTGACACCATCACAAGGGGTGACACCATCACAAGGGGTGACGTTATTACAAGGGGTGACACAATCACAAGGGGTGACACCAAAACGTACAATGCTGTATGTTCCAATCATTTGCACTGGCAGACTCGGGGGAATTTATGGGGTAATTTGTGAGGGGATGACACCATGAGCTACCGCACTGGGTGACACCAACCCTAGTGACACCTCTGCTCACTAAGTCCATGTATTTTTGAGTGGGGGGTGGGGCGACCTCCAACTGTATAAAAAGAAAAGCGATGTTTTCAGTCTACTAACCACGAATCGTGGCCAGGCACCAGAGCCATTGAGTCTCGTAGACCAATCAACTCAAATAGTATGCAAATTAGTTAAAGGCGGTGGAAATCTTCGTTACAAGTTATGTTGTTATATTGTTATGTTTTTATGTTGTTATGTTGTTTGATTTGCGCTGATTCTTTCTACGATCTAGAGATTACTCCATGACTTTATCTTTTTTTTTAAATAAAAAACTAGCAGACCCGTCGTGCGTTGCAACGATCTCAGTAAAAATGAATAAATTTAAAGAAATCAATGAATGGTATGTTTAAAAACAATTATGCCAGGAACCTTCGTGAAAGTGTGCAAAAAAAAACCAAGTTTCATACCAAACGAATACATAAATTAATAATTAAATAGCATACAAACGAAGAAATGATATTGAGGGCCCCGACCCCAAAATGAGTGATAATTTAGTTTTTTATTGCCATTGTACTCAAGCTATATTTCTCAATATCGTGTAAAATTGAATAGGGAATACAATTATTACCGTTCAGTAAAAAAAGACGTTTGGGGCCCCCAGCTCCGACGGAATGGACATTAGGAGTGTAGTGCCCTATAGTAATTAAATTAGGCTCTTCAGTTTCTATATACTAAGTTTGATCAAAATCCAGTAATTTTCTCATTATCTAACGCTTAAACTACTTTTTATATAGCTAATATTGGGGGGGGGGATGATATTAAGGGGCCCCCAGGCCCATTCGGTGCAAGATGTCAATTTCAAAAACCTTTTCATTTTAATTCAGTTTCATCGTGGATATATTTCTCAAGATCTTTAAAAAGTGAATAAGAAAAATATCTTTAAAATATACGAAAAAGGATATTTGGGGCCCCCGGCCCCGAAGATATTGACATTAGAAGTTCACTGCCCTTAAGTATTTTAATATGGGATACCAAGTTTTTTTATACAAACTTTG
>CALYLW010000272.1:1203967-1210118 GCA_944989445.1 Ampullaceana balthica
AGTACAAACATCGACTTCGTCAAACAGTCATGCTATCCACAACCCCCACTCCACCCCACTCAAATCCCTCTTTACAAACTGGGTCCACCAAACATCGGGGTCTTTTGAAGTAGCTCGCTACTTTGAGCCATCTCCACTGTTCAGTCGATAGCTCCATTCAGTCGTGGGCTCACGCCACTACATCGTTGAGTTCAAACAAACATTGACTTTAACATTAATTAAGGTTAGATTAAAGTCGCATAAAGGTACTGACAGTTTTGACTTAAAATTTGAATGAGTTGACCGATTTCAAGAGGCTATCATAAATCGAATCTCTTGAATGACTTAAAAAAATTCTTTGCATAGGAGATGTACCAATCCACTAATTACTCTTTATGCTGAGTATTTCTAACAGAAAATGTTGATCGCTCGTGTCTTTGTGAGTAAAGCTAACAACAGAAGAACACGGACGCTAGTCTCAACTCTATTAATAGAAATATTGGGGCTATATATTGGGACAAATCTCATAAAAATGTAATAAAATATGCGAGTCAATATGTAAATGTAGTGTAGGTATATTGAGAAGGATGTATCTTATCAGCTATTTGTTAATTCTTCGTTAATTTAAGACAGCTTATTGGACTTGAAAAAAAAAGGAAAAACAGTTTCGTAATATCTTGTAAGCATCATTGTCACATAAGAAGGGACAGACGCCGATGTAAGAGTGAGAATTGGCAAAGCAAGAACAACATTTAAACAGCTAAAAAAAAAGTTTGGTGCTGCAACAACTTAACTCTCCATACCAAGGTCAGGATATTCAACACCACAGTAGAGCCTGTCTTGCTGTATGGAGCAGAAACATGGCAAACAACAGCAGCCGTTACAAAAAAGCTTCAAACTTTTATAAACACATGTCTCCGAACAATTCTCCGAATCCACTTGCCCAATGTTATCACCAACGAGAACCTCTGGCAATGCACACAACAAGAGCCAGTGGAAGAGATAATACGCCAGCGCAGATGGAGTTGGATTGGCCAAACTCTCAGAGAGCCTACATCCAGCATTGTGAGACAAGCCCTCACTTGGAACCCCAAGGCAAGAGGAAAGGAGGTCGTCCCAAAATGACCTGGAGAAGGGAAGTGTAATCTAAAAATATAACATTACTCATTGGGCTATGACTTTTTCCGGTTTTAGAAATGACAAATCCTATTAACCATGATAATTTGGAGTTAAGAATACCATACAGTGTACTGTGGTAATTTTTGGATGAAAGTATACCTCAAACTAGGATAAGTCTTTTTATATTACGGCACAAAATTTGATTGAACACGAACCAAATGAAATCAATAATCATAATTATATTTTATTTAATTACTTTTTAGAAAAAATTTCAAACAATTAACAAGAAAGAAAATATAATATTAAAGAGAAAATTAATATCTGCGCTTTGTATTTTTTAATATATATACTTTTAGAGTAGTGGAGTGAAAACATGAGAATTGTATTTTAGCGTCGTAAATGAAAGGACAATAGTAAGTGGTTATAAAGATATATTTTGAACAATTAATCTTGCTATTACAAATTGTTTATACAACGATTCGTGAGACTCTGGTCCAATTTTTATCGTAATTAGATAAATATTTATGATTCTTGTGAATACAATTTTTAATTTAAAAATATATTGTATAGAATTTAAATGATTATTGTTTTGATTTCCTTATGAATTTCGAATATTTAGTTACATCTAGTTTTAGAACACCTACACATAAAAAAACAGTATTTTAATGACATCATCATTTTCCTTATTTTACAACAAAAAAAGGGAATGATGTTTTTTTAAATTGAACAATAATACGTGCACATAATTGTTCAAATAAAATACGCTGTAATATTGGCGTTGGCATGTACGACGCTAAAATGCGATACAAATTTGTTGAAATTCTATTTTTTTTAATAAAGACAGTGCAACAAAATGTACCACAAAATATTCACAGCTAATCCTGACTATAAGCCTCCTTGTAAACTAAATCATACCAGAACACAAAGTTACACCTTCAGTGGGTTCAATGTAACTAAAACACCACAAAATATAATTAACTAACATTAATTTCTAAAATAAAGTGAGTTCAAAATGTGTCACTTTACTCACACGGAGAATTAAAATGACATCATATTTTATAAAAATTTCATTATGGTTCATCAGTTGTCATCAAGTTTCTCTCCAAAATTTTGAAACATTAAAATAATAATAAGATGATAATTTATAAAGCGCTGTTCCCCAGCAAGTAGCTGGGATCACAGCGCTTCACATAAAAATAGTACCGTGCCTAATCCAGAAGCAAAAAAATTAAATAAGACAATAATAACTGTTTTACATATCAATTCGACTAAATTAACTATTAGTTTGACATGAACAAAGATACGAAATTCAACATTAGCAACACTACATTAAGCCTTGTCTAAATAAAAAAACCAATAGTTATAATTTTTTTTAAAAATAAATTGAAATGAAAGTATGTGTATGTACGTTTTATCCTCCAAAATAAACTAAATAATACAAAATCACCGTTTATATAACAAGGTCATGTATTCATTGCCAGCAAACTTTTAACTGTACATTTTTTCTGTCAAAATCTTTGGCCACTGAAGCTTTACTCCAGCCCCATTAGTTTTGGCACCTCCATAAACATTTACTAGATTTACAGGCGGGGCTGCTACCTATGCTTCCGTAACGCAACTTCTACATCAAATGATTGCTGCATTATTACTTGTCTTTTCTGTCATTGACGTAACAGACATCCAGATATTTACTTAACTAGCAGTTTGAATACGTCAAAATCTATCTACAATGGTTTTTTTTTCGTGTATCTAACTCATGTTTTTTTCAGTTTTATTTACCAATAACATAGTTTGAACAATCATATATAATCTCGTAAATAGCCTACATTTTTTATCTAACAATAAAATATACTTTTATATATTTAATAGAACTATAACTGTAAAAGAATAACCTCCATTGCGGGTTGTCAAGAAAGTTTTATACTGACAATTACAAGACGCAAGCTGGTATGGTTCGGTCATGTGTTGGCACATGATAGCCTGACAAAAATCATCCTTCAAGGCACCGTAGAAGGGGGCCGGCGAAGAGGTCGACAGCGGAAAAGTTGGCTTGACAACATAAAAGACTGGACAGGGATGAGGTGGAATGAATTACTGGCTGCAGCTCAAGATAGGCAAATGAAGAGATCGTTGTCTGTTGATGTGTCCATGCGCTCCCCACAACGATCTCATGGGCACAGGACTGATGATGATGATAACTGGCAACTCGGCAAATGCATAATTTTTTATTGTACATTGTTAATAAATTAAGTCAATTCTTCCATGCATTTTTTTCCCTTTGTAACTGAAAGTTAAAAACTTTTCGGCTGAAAGTCCCGAGGCTGAAAGTCCTTCAGTGGAAAAGGTTGTACCAACACCAGCTGAATGGCTCCGGGTCCCAGAATGACAGACAGGCCCACCACGGAACGGTTTTCTTTACGTAGACGCCTGTGAAAATATACAGTTTATACATAAAACATTTGTGAAAACAGTTATACATATAACATTTGTGAAAACAGTTTTACATACAACATCTGTGAAAACAAACAGTTATACATACAACTTTGAGGGCAAAGCAACGGTTGGTGTTTTATTTCGCTTAGGTTAAAGTTATTCACAACTACTTAATTTGTTATTTTATTTGTTCCTTTTGTTGTTGTTTTTTGTTTCTGACTCTGTGTATGATCTAGATTGGATATCTCTCGTTTTTTTCTGGATATCCGAATCACAGCTAAGCTCAGCCCTGATATCCGAATCACAGCTAAGCTCAGCCCTACTTTCACCCCCACTTATAATTCTGGATATCCGAATCACAGCTAAGCTCAGCCCTGATATCCGAATCACAGCTAAGCTCAGCCCTGATATCCGAATCACAGCTAAGCTCAGCCCTGATATCCGAATCACAGCTAAGCTCAGCCCTACTTTCACCCCCACTTATAATTCTGGATATCCGAATCACAGCTAAGCTCAGCCCTGATATCCCAATCACAGCTAAGCTCAGCCCTGATATCCCAATCACAGCTAAGCTCAGCCCTGATATCCCAATCACAGCTAAGCTCAGCCCTGATATCCCAATCACAGCTAAGCTCAGCCCTGATATCCCAATCACAGCTAAGCTCAGCCCTGATATCCCAATCACAGCTAAGCTCAGCCACTTTCACCCCCACTTATAATTCCATTATAAGCTCACACTAACACTTGGTAACGCCGCTCACTGTTCGCCATAAACAACCCCATAACTTCACAATTCTTTCCATCACAATGAACTTTGAATTCGGCGTTGAAATCGCCGTAGAAGAAATACATGAATTACCTACCTTGACTTCCTATTACTAGACTTGCCCCCTGCGTCATCAATATCAATACAGCGATAAGCAGCAGAACACTCAGCACGCGTTCCTGTCAGACAGATCTCAAATTAATTTATGATGCAAGTTGCTCGTTCCGTGACTAAAAATTCCAAGTTTTTAAACAATTATTTTGTTATCGCATAGTTGTTATTGTATCCCATGCTTATCATCACTGAAGATCAATTAATTCAATTTGCTAGTTGCTATTTTCATATCTAAAAAGTCCACGCATTTTTTAAATAATTTTCTTAATAGACATTGGATAGTTTTATTATATCCTCCTCTTGACATCATGTGACAGCAACGTTATTGCTGAAGGGACTTATTAATAAATTAATTGAAGATCCATAAAATATGTTTAATTGAAATTAATATCATTTCCAGATCCTAGATTGAAGTTAAAATACGATATAAATATCGGTAGTCAAATGTGAACTTTTTAAAAATTATGGTTTTAAGTTTATGAAACATATAATTAGAAAAAAAATAATTTTTAAATTATTTCCAAATATTCACTATGAATTAACTTTTTTTTTAAGTTTTACATGATGACCAGTTGTCAGTGAGAGAATTACAGCTCATAGCTGCAGTCATCTAACATATTATAAAATTAAAATACATATATAATAACACCAAACTTAAAGGTTTAAAAATATTGAGAGCAAAAATAGAAATAAATACAACTTTTGAAATAGTTCATAGTACTTACAAACATTTTTTAATAAACTTATTTTGAAAATTATAATAAAATTTAATCTCAGTTTATTTCAAAGCCTTTTTTATTATCAAAGTGTGTATCCAAATACGTAAAACCACGAGGGGTAGATCGTATCCTTCTCTTCTGCAACAACTCTCTCGGTTCCCTTATATTTTGTAGGCTTACATTATATTCCCCCTGGAGAAACTTTCAGTTTCGTTAACACGTCATTTGAACACGTCATGGAATGCAAATAGACTTTTGTCTTCACGTGTTAAAGGAATACTGCCAGGCAGAGGTGAAGATGATAGCTGAAATCAATCACCTCCAGGTGTCACCACAAGACAGATTTTTCCAAAAGATTAGCAAATGCACAATTAAGATTGACTTTAATTTAAACCTTTTTTTAACAAAATTCTGAGACTCTATTTCGTAGCTCATTTAATTTTTTTGTATGTTATTCTAAAATTGGTTTTACTGTATATATTTCTTCATTTATTATTTTATTTATTTATTTAATTTTTTTAGTGTCCTGAAATTAAATATTGTGAGAATTTTAATCCGATACTGTCCATTATTTTCCATTATCCTTTAGGCTTATGCTCATCCAGATCTTGGGATGTTCTTAGAATCCCTTTGATCCAATGAAATGCATGACTTCCCGCATTCCAACAATATAGTTGACATTTAGCCAAAGGTATAAACTAGGGCTGTTATCGATTAATTTAAATTTAATCGTTAACTTTTGTAAAAATATCGATTAATTAATCAATTATTAATAATTAATTATTTATTAATAAAAAAATTTTTAAATATTATAAATATTTTCTTTAATTTCAATCGAGTTTTTATCGATTAAAATAATTTTAATCGATAAAAAATTTTAACGATTAATCTAGAGATTAATCGTTAATTTCCGCAGCCCTAGATTAAACCATTTAAAGAAAGTTACATACATTGATATATCGGGGAATTATGCCGCCTGTAGACCGACGGTTCAATCGATCACGTCATCTCATTCAACAAA